>JAHZND010004856.1:0-11088 GCA_027744115.1 Acrocyrtus sp. NNG-2020 | reverse complement strand
AAAGTGAAACGGTGAAAGTTCTACAGTTTAATGACGGGAAAAATAAGCTGACGTCCATTGAAGTGGACGAGCACAGTAATAAAGGAACTATTAGCAGAAGACCGTCCCTCCCACCCCCTCCACCACCAAGACTTCACAGACCGGTGGCTAGGGAAAGTACTCCGGTTTAAAAATGAATAATAATTATTTTTTAGCGTTTTTTAAATAACTGATCCTCAGATATGATACGAAATGTGTCATTCCTCTCTTGCCAATGCAGTTTGCCAGTTCTAGCTCTTTGTGAATCGTGATCTGATTTTAATAGATTTCTTCTACTTTTACGGTAGTTTTTAACTCAATATGAGACGCTTACCAAAATAAAAAAGTTGGCAGTTTCGTACTTTTTCCGTTGACACGAGCAAATACTTATTCAGTAAGAAGGTAGCTTTAAGAATACAAACTGTCCAGAAATTTTGAAGTTTATTACAAAAATTACGAGCGATTTTCCGAGTGCCAATGTCAACCAGAATGACAATAAAAACTAAGTTTGGAATTGCAGCTAAGTGCAAAATTAAAATTAGTACATTTAAGTGCACGGAGAGATTATACAATCAAAATACTAAAATTAAAATTCTCACCAGGACCAGATGTCAAAATGATATCTGATACCATATCAAAGATATGACTGACAATAATCATCTGAAAAACTTTTGGAAGCCAATTTGGTCTGATTTATTCGTTAGAAAGTGAACTTCTCGCAAAACCTCAATATGTCTTCAATCACGTTGCAAAAATCTTGGAGCGCATTGTATCTTTCCAAAAGTAGGTTTACTCGTAGTAGCTAAGTAAATATCGAGCTAAATTGTACAAAATAGGTGTTTTTTGTAATGTACGAATTTATTTTAAAGATAATATTAACTACCTAACACTACTGCGAGAGCGAGGTATATGCAATGCATTTTTCTGACTGACTTCAACAGGTGTGTAGAACACTGTTAAGAATTAATTTTTAAGGTACCTAATCCTAAAAAATATCCACCTGGAACAGCGCAATATTTTTACGAAGCTGCAAGTCTACGATTACGATTTTATTTGTTGCATTTGTACATATATGACATTATTATAGAAAACATTCCTGCAATTAAACTGTAAAGTGAAAGTCACGTTAAGTTTATGTACAGTCTCTTCATAATATGCTGACGGCCAGAACGCAGAAAGTGTGTGCAAATATTTACAGATAATTTTAATTAATGTTTTTACTGCTAAAAATAAAACTCTTAAAATTAAAACAAAAATGTATCTATTATTAATCATCCCTTTCTCTTGTCATCACCTCTTTGATTTCTTTTAAACAATTGACATTCATTTTATAATCTAACTGTTTATCTGTACTGTTATTGCTTTTAATCGTGCTGTCAAAAATCCACGGTGGCAATGAATTGGGCCCCGGGAAATGAGCGAATCTCTTAATTTGCATGCAACAGGATGCAACAATGATGGGAGAAATAAAAGAGGCCATACATAATAATACCATTGTCGTAGTCATGCTACGGAATCCAATCAAAATTGGACTTGGCTGCTGTACAGCAATAATGCAACGTTCTGCAGACTGCAGAGCTATGGAATTTTGAAACTGCTTCCTCTACAGAAAACTGTATTGTTATTACTTTTTCCCCTCACGAATAAATAGGGTTTACATTATATGCACTTTTACGGCTGCGATACACACGACGTAATAAAAAGCCAGTTCATCCGTTCATCGTTTGAGAAATGAAAAGATGAACATAGTCATAGTCATATAGCCATTGCATTGGTTGGGCTGGGATTCATCCCTCTATTCACTATTACTAGTTTTTCTGACAATGGGAAAAATGATTAAGAGTGAAGCAGGCTGGGACAGTGAGCAGGGAGGGAGACAGCATCTGTTGAATCATTTCTATTATCGTTTGCATGCTGCATTGCGATTGCGATGCGTGTTTGTTTTTAGGTGTGATGGTTAATAATACGGCTGAGTGACTTTAAATAGGGAATTTCTCAGATTATACAGTTTAGTATACATATTACACTCTATAAACAAGATGATAAAAAAATGTGCTGGGATACTATGTAGGATAATGTAGTGAGAGTTTTGAAAGGCAAATTGGTCATTTATTCCATTTCTCTATTCTATCCTTCACTAAGAAAAAATGGTTAATCTTGTCACACTGCAACACACCTACGCCTTGTTGAAGAACATACAATTTTAGACTTTTTTGTTAGCCATCCAAGAGCTGGAGTGATCTGAAATCTGAATACATTCATATGCAAAAACAATTTTTGCAAACGCTGTGCGTCTGGTGGACCTGTAAGGAAATTATGACGAGAAAATTGCTGTTAACGCTTTCGTTGTTGTCGCTTGCGTGCTGCTGTGATTAACAAGAACCTGAAAAGTTATAGCTGTATGAGGGTGAGGGCAGCAGTCAGCAATGTGAATTGGCATAAAGTAATTCAGGCAAAAATAAAAATTAGTTGGAGGTTGTAGTTGTAGATTTGCACGCTAAATGTAGGTAAATGTGGTGTGGTGTGTCTTCTTAGCATATAACACAACAGGTTTGATAATTCGCGACTAAGAGGAGGAGAGAGTATCAAGTCAGGTAAAGGCGATGTGAATGTGAAAATTTTGCGAATAATGCAGAGCTGAAGCTGAATCTAACACCTGCTAAATTGAAGTGCAGAGTTCTCTTGAGAAAGTTCGGAGTAAACTGAATCTCATCCAGGTAAAAAATAATAATGCAGTTAATTATTATAAGGTTAAATATAGAAAGGTTAAGTGGTGCTCATTATCACCATTCATTTTATGTTACTGAGCCATAATTGATAATTATTCCTCCATTCTGCGTGTTTTGCATTATGAATCTGCGCACGCAATTTTCGGCGCAAAGGAAGCTAAAGCGTAAAATTGGTGTAATCCGGGAGCAATACTCCTCAATTTTTTGCTCCGTAATTTTGCATGTGGAATTTTTGCGGAACGGTGAACGATGAACGGTGATATACGAAAAGCAAAGCAAAAAATGGTATAAAGTGTCCTTGTCATTGATTTGGTTCGCTGTGTGTACCTACTTAATATAGCAAATGATATGCTATTCCTTCCCCCAAATTTCACTGAGCGTGCAAAATATTAGCGGTTTAGAAGGACGCAAATTAGCTTCCTTAATAGAACTTTAATGATGGGCCCTGAGAACAATTAATTAAGCACGTGTGCGAACTGCGAACTTGAATATTTATCTACAACTTAATTTTGCATTCTTTATTTTAGATAATTTAGTTTCTGACAATGATACGGTTTAAGGGAAATGGCGTAACTTGGACTACTGCTGTCGTGCTGTGGAGTGCAATCTGGTCAATGGAAGGTGATTTATTTTCTCATGGAAAACTTGAAATGGTTAAGATTAGTAATTTATTCTGTTACTCTTAAATTACTTCCGTTTCGTGATTTTCAGTATGTCTAGCCTTAAAATGTTACCAATGCGTGTCCATCGAATGCCCGGAATCTCAAACGCAGTTGTTCTGTGAGAGCATCAAGGACTACCTGTTCAGTCAATTACCTGGCCTCTACTATAATTACCAGGGCCGGAAGATTACGGCATGTCCTAGTCCATCCGGAGAGGAAAGCAGTTGGGAGGAGCTGAGGAAGGAAATGCGCTACGAATGCGAGGAAGAGAAGGAGGACGACGCGACATGCGCACTAGGAAGGTTCCGGATAACTACCGAAATATTTGAAACCGGAAAGAATATCACGTCATTCGGAGTGGCCACTGGGTGCGCCAAGTTATCTCTACTAAAATTAACGGGGCAAGCAATGACGAGAATGGAATGCGATCTGTCCACTAGCAAAAGCACGTGGAAGCACTCGCTCCGCCACTACTTAGAAATTGAGCATTGTGCGAGACCTCCAGACATGTGCGCCAACGAAGACTTTTGTGTTCCTCCACAGGCCACCCAAATTAAAAAGTTTCAAGCCGAGTCAACCAACGGCCCGTCCTTTTCGTTTACCTTAATCTTGGGAATTTTTCTGTTAATTGGGCTAGCTATCATAGTGCTAACCTTTCTTGCTCCGTACTTCAATGGATAGTTAATTTAATAAGGAATCTGGCAAACGCGGTCTTTCGTAAAAACGTTGTTAATTGTTATTTTGCTTAATAGTTTAGTACAGACAGAAAAATCGAGCTAAGCTTTTATTGCTTATAAAACGTATATATCTCCACACAAAGATCTTTCAATGAATCTTCCAGTTCGTAGTAATTATTAATTTAATTAATTTTATAAACACTAAGCATTTAAAATGGGCATATTTTTATATACTAATAAATGTCTTTTTTACAAAAGCCTTCGGTATTAAAATTAGATCAATCAGATAAATAGTAACTCGTAGGACTGAATTTGAGATCTTCCATTTCTAAGAATTCGCGTAGGTGTAGGTTGGATGTTATGTCGATATGAACAAAAGTAATTAATTCATAATCAGATTGGTGTATTGGATGGGTACAATGACCAAGTATGAACATAAAAATAAAATAATTATTTATTGTAGCACCCTCAGACAAAGTATTCAATTTTATTCAAGACTCAAGAAGTGCAATGGAAAGACAGCTTGACTACGAATTTTATATTCTACACTCAATATTTAGAAAATTCTATGCAATAATCTTTTTTTTTAAGTTGTCAAAAAGCTAACATTTTACATGAAATTGCCAAATTACAAAATAATTTCATAATGTGTTATAATTTTATGCTTATGCTGGAGTCTAATTTTACAGAAATATTGAATATTCAAGACCATTTTTATAGCTTCTCAGGATACTTATAAATGGCAGCTACTATTCTATAAGATAATTACACTTCAATTTCAATACACTAATGACAATTTTACATAGTTATTTAAATTTAAGTACATACTTTGTCAGCTTTTTACGCTCCGCGCAGTATCATCTATAGAAGCCTCTAGCATTGCCCGAAGAGCAAATTGTCATTGTTTATCGGATCGGATAAAATATCAAATTTAATTTGTACAAAATTGTAAAGTTGTAAATCGGATAAATGATAAATTAATAAAACCTGAATTGCTCAATGGCTTTTAGTCAGTTAATTAAAAAAGTGTGGATGACGTACTTTCTAAATTCCAGAAAGAAAATCTTGAAGAGATGAGCTGGATCTTTTCGCCTTCTTTGTGTGAAACAGAATTTTCTTAAGATTGTTCATATCTTTCTGCTTCTCATATGTCGAAACTGGCCGCTTCCGTGATGATGATTGCGACTGCAGTTTATTTTGTGAATTTGATTGTGATTGTGACCCGTTAGATGTATTGACTCTTTTGGAGGAGGCATCCATCGACATCGATATTGTTAACCCGGCAGTTAAGTCTCTTACTTTTTTCTTATTTTTCCGAGATGGCAAGGCTAACGAAGGAGACATCAAGTTTAGCTCACTTTCTTTTGCTTTCTTCGGTGTAATTTCTTTGGTTTCCTCTTTCGCCGGCGCAGGAGTTTTGTACATTTTTATTTTACTAACTGCCCCGCATTTTCCACACGTTATTTCCTTAAAAATATAATAAAATCACCCAATTTAATATTTTACTTTTACTGTACAACCTAACAATTATTTATATAAATTGTGTGAAAGGGTTTTACGTACAAGGAAATTAACCGGTTTAATCCGTTTCATTAAAAACTTCTGGAAGGAGTTTGTTTCAATAGAGGATGTATGTTGGCTAGCTTCATCTGCATTCGCTAAAGTTTTCGCAAGTTTCCGAGCCTTCTTTGGAATCCGCTTTGCCGGAAGGACCTTCACCGTGTAATTTCCGGACTTTGAGATCGAGTCTCCGCACGTTTTACACTTAAACGACATGTTTGAAGAACCGCTACCGCGCTAGCTTAACTGTTAACTGTTACCGCTTTCGATCACTGTTCAAAATAAATTTTGTTTTGAAACCTATAAAAATCACTCCCAAACAATGCGCCACCACAGCTCCACCATATTTATCCACCAAATTTATTATGATTTAATGTTTGTTGCGATTATAGCGAAAGAGAGTTTTTACACAAAGGCGCAGCGCACTAATAAATTGTCCAAATTCAATTTTACCCATAAAATAATTATTTTCCCATTTCTCACGATATGGTGCTTCTACGTGGACCAGAACCAGATATGGCAGCACTGCCACTGCCAACTGCTGCAAATGTGTGAAATTCAAAGGGTATTAATAACAGCCAGGGCAAACTAAAAAAATGATCTTGCGAGCAAATTTTTTTATAGGAAATGCCAGTAAACCGGCTAGGGCAGGAGCGAGAAGATTTTTATACACAAAAGCACAAGAGCAAGAGAAATGAGTGGGTTTATAATGGATTACACCACACACAGAGCTCTTTAGAAGAACTGACTCCGTTTTCTGTTTGTCACATGTTTTTCCTCTTTGCAACAAGTTAATAAAAGTATTGCACAAATTGACTGCATTTTTTTATTACCATTGAAAAATGAGTTAACTTTAAATGCACTTTAAATACTCTATTAAAAAAATACTGTATGTGCCCTAAATCTAGTCTAGTCACAGTGCTACAAAGACTGCACTTGTGCTTTTTACTATTTGCTCAGGCAAGGAAAATATTCTAAGCAATAATCAACCAGTTTTGTAAGGCTGTTATAAATAATCTTTAAAAAATGGAGAAGAAGCTACAGGAACTAAAGACACATATATCCAGCTCAGATTTATGTCGATAATGTAAAATACTGATAAGCGGAACTTTCGTGGATAAAAGTGAACAGGAAATTGGAGATTTTTAATTTATGGTTGCAGGGATATGTTTTCTCTTCTGCGTGACCCGAAGGCGTTCAAAGACCTGAAGGAGGTTATTGTAGAGGTTTCACAGAGAAACATTCCAGATGCTCAAGTAATTGTAGGCTTAGAGTCGAGAGGATTTTTATTTGGAACCGTCCTCGCAATTGAATTAGGTCTGCCATTTGTACCGATACGAAAACCTGGAAAACTTCCTGGAGAGCTAAATCGTGTCACATACGAACTAGAGTATGGATTGGTGAGTAATAATATTAATGTTGAAACTTCCTCGCAAACTAAATTTAATTACGGCTGCTGGCGACTAATGCACGGAACGTAAATTCGGCTAAATAATTGCTTACATGAATGTTTTAGGACACTTTCGAAATACAAAAGGAAAGCATCCAGCCTGGTCAAAAGGTGCTCATATTGGATGATCTTCTGGCCACAGGGGGTGGGTACTTGCTTACATTTCCATTGTTTAAAATATTTTACTTTATGTGACCGTTAATGTGCTTTTAAATGGAAATTTGTTGCAGGTTCTTTAAAAGCTGCCTGTCAATTAATCGAAGAAAGCGGAGGCATTGTAGCAGGGTGTTTAGTGATAATGGAGCTTGTAGACTTGCGTGGAAGGGATAAAATTCCACAACCTGTCTTCTCCCTGTTGGAATTTTAACATTTTATCAAAAGCATTTAAATAAATGGACAAGTGTGATGATATGAAAATTGTAATATGCCATACGTTAATATCCTTCCAAACACTTTTTTCTCAGGTGCCAAGTCTATCTTCACGCAAAAAATAATAATTAAACAGATAAATTTTAATTGTACTAATATCACATGAGTTTTTTTAGTGTGCGGTACGAGTGTGTAATCTAAAATTCAGCATTCCAACTGCACTAATTTTTTTCACGCAAAAAAAATAATAATTAAACAGATAAATTTTAATTGTACTAATATCACATGAGTTTTTTTAGTGTGCGGTACGAGTGTGTAATCTAAAATTCAGCATTCCAACTGCACTAATTTTTAAAACTTGATTTCACTCATTTCAAATTTGTCGGCCTAATTAAATTATTCTATGTGATACTAATATAGTGAAGTAGCATTGCTTTATAACTTTATAACAATTTGTCAATAACCTGTTATATTTTTAACTGCACACAATTATGAGTACACCTTCCTTCCGGTTCTGATGGGTAAAATCTGTTTAAAAGGCGTAATCAAAGTAGAGTTAGAAAACTTGTTTTTATAGCAAACAATAATATATTTTTTAGAAAAAGGAGTGAGAAGATGGATTTAATACAGTCATTTTAATACATTATACTAAATATTACGAATTTTTTTATATATCTTTAAAATGTTGTCGTTGATTTTCATAATATTCGTCCTCATTAAAAGTATCGTCAGCATCGGAGTCATCATCAGACTCATCCTCGTCTATTTCATCAAGGCGGTCCTCCAGCATGCTCCTCCATTTAGCTGATTTTTCAGACTCGTAAAACTCTTTATCCGAGGCATCTGTCGATAACCTCTTCAGCTCTTTATCTCTCTCGGCTTTACGCGTCTTTAAATACTGGAGAAATTCGTGCTGACGCTTGCGATGATCTTCAACTTCCAGCACTGCGCTGCTTAATGTAGTTCCATTGCCAATGCCATCGCTTAAATTAGAGCAGTCGTCTGGGACCTCATTCAAAATCCGGTTCAGGTTCGTCGCTTATCGACCGTATTTGTTGTATATGTTTTTCTTTAGCTAACTTTCGCTCACGTTGCTTCTGCATTGCTTTCATAATCTGTAATCATAATCAATAATCATTTCAAAATAAACTCAAAAGCATAACCGGATAAAAAGGAAACTTTACTCAATTTACTTTTTTAAAACCGCTTACCTCACTCATAATAAAATCATGTCGGACCCCTAAAATATCCTGCCTCATTTTCATCTCACTTGTTTCGGTTGTTTCTTCCAAGACGCCATCTGCTTCTTCGTTTCCGGTTTCTTGCTCACTCTCATTAGTAACATTATCGTTTGGAGATGAAAAGTCTGTCTCCAGATCACATTTCGACAGAAGATACTCCACTTCCTGCAACTTGGAGAAGGTGGTATCCTTAAAAAATTGAATCGGAGGTACAATTCCTATAACCTTGAGTTGACTGAGGACATGCCGTAAGTGACCTCCTGTTCTTTTGAGTAGCTCCTCAATCTTTTCATCATTCTCCGTTCCTGTTCCATGCCAGTACACATTAATGCCGGAAAAATCCGTTTTCGTCTTGACATGGGAGATCTGAATTCCTAATCCGATAAACTCAGGAGACACTTCTCCAGTTGCAAGCAAGCTAGTAATTTGTTCCACAAAGAGGTTATTCAGAACCTCTACCCTTCTCCTCACCCTTCCAGACATAATCCTTGGTTTTTTATGCTTGCCATCGCCTTTCCCCAGGAACCCGAACTCATTAAACTGTTCCGATGACCGTAGATTATAGTCAAAGTTTTTTCGCCTAACCATAGTTAAATAAGCAAGGGTTGGTATACAAATAAAAATAAATGATTATAGCAAAAATCCTCATAGCACAATAAGATTACATTTACTATTGGAAAAATTAACAATGAGTTTACCCAGATTTCCCCTTTCCACCTATCATCTTCTTGAAAAATTTGGCTTCCCGTTTCTGTGAAATAAACTTTGTAACCATTGCTCCTCCATTGGCTCTTCCACTGGCTCCAACAATACTTGACCTTGAAAACGGCCTCGCAGTAATTACATGTTGACACGAACAAGGTTCCGAGCGTTGGGAATGTCTAAGGAGCCTAGTAACTATTTGATGGCTCCTGAGCACATGACTAGGAAAGAGCATCTTACGTTTCCAAACTTGGCAGTTACTTAACCGTTAGCCACTCCACACTAACTATTAAATCAATGCTCCAAGTGAAAGTTGCATTAGAGTTATCTAGTAAAAGCACTTTTAATTGAATCTTTTTTGGGAGCTCTTACAATTTGCAAAAAAATAAAAACAATTCCCTGATGCTGCTTGCCGCACTGTTATGCACAGCTCTGTTTACATTTTGGTCTGGATGGAGAAAGAGCATGCATGGGTTCTGGATGGATGGGGCTTGGGGCGGACTGGCTCCTGGCTCTACACGGCTGCTCAGTGCTCGCTCAGCTCAGGCCTGAGCAAAGCTTTGTTTATGCCAAGCCAAAATGCAACCAATTAGTAATTAGCAATTAGTAACCCAATTTAGTTTGGAGGTTGTTAGTAGAAGAACCGAGAAATGTGTTGAGAGATATGTTGAAAAATTATTTCGTGGAAAAAATATATCTAAGCTAAGCACTCAATATTATATTGGCTTTGGCTGTTGCTTATGTAGGTACTTTTTTTATTCACAGACTATTATTTTACTATTAATCAAATCAAAGTTATTATTCTCATATTGTCACTTTTAATAGTCACTTGTACGATGTTATGGAGCATCATAAGTTTAAACCGTTCGCATCTCAATTAATTACTCCGTGTCCAGTTTAAAAATAATGGATCCTCCATCAGCTCCATCATATAAGATCCTGTCGTCATCTGTACTCTCAATGGAAACAATTTTCGGAACTCCTGTCTCGCTTTGCTCTCCGAACAGACCAGATGCTGCCTGTAAAACTTCCGTGATATTGTAGGCATGACTGTCACTGATGAAAGTTATCTCTGTTCCGTCGTCACAGATAACTGAATTCGAGCTTATTTCTCCAGTACCATCTGCAGATTCAGGGATTTCCACTGGAGGGTAAGTATCTTCAATTTTCGAGCTTGCCTCTTCTATGTCTTGCGCTACTTCTGGATCGTCCAATGCAATATCATTTCTACAACAGTGCACCTTGTGAATGTGGGCGCACATTACATGGTCTTGCTCGAAAATTTTGCATGAGCAGACGTACTCGTGCATGCAGATGTTGCAAATCTTACATAAAATTTTGCAGCTGCAGGTGCTCTTCAAGTAATACACTTCCTCTACATTCCCTTCCCACTCAACAGACCATTTCTGTTCGTCATCAGTACCAGTATTGGTGACACTGGCATTTCTCAGGTCATTTTTGGCGTCTGTGTGATAGCTCTGCACTTTCTCCACCACACGACAAAATTTCTGGTCGCCTTTGAACATCCTTTTGGTCCGGAGGAACCACTTGTCATATCCGATTTTTAAGATATGATCCATTGTTTGATTTAACTGTTTTGTTCCTTTGAAGCCAATAAATTTTTTCAGTTTAAGAAAGCTATCGGAAGCAAATAGAAGATTGCACCTTGCCCCAGATACG
>JAHZND010004855.1:0-13250 GCA_027744115.1 Acrocyrtus sp. NNG-2020 | reverse complement strand
ACAAGATAGCACTAAAATGAACAATAAGTATAAATACTGATAACAGAAAATATACAGTTGAAATACTTCTTGTCTTGTAGTTGTAATGCAAATGTAATCTCCAACGAAGTTTTTCCGATGGGGTAATTTGAGTAGACGCATACATCAATCAAACCATCATCAGAAATGAATAACTTCCATGCCAAAAATTAGTATTTTAATTTTTATTGACTCTAGCATTAATCTAGGTTAAGTAACTTTAACATCTTTAAATCATTCTGACTAATGGATTAATGTAACGGAGATTCACAATGCACTTCTCCAATGCGTTTGCTGTGTTCTAGGAATATCAAACTTTCTGCACCAAACCTATATGCTAAATGCCAATTAGGTACACCTTTTTTTACATTGACATTCTTTTGGGGCATTCCGAAAATAAAATCGAGGTTTCATAAATAAACTTGTGATCATAGAAGTTATCAAATCAAAGCAAGCTATGCCTTTATAACTTCATATGTATATGGAAATTGAACTCTTTCGTTACTCATATTCTAATTAGAGTTTCGCATTTGCACTATAATGAAGCCTGCTGTTTCAGACTGGAGGAATGCGGCCTAGTCACAAGCTGCCATCTGCATGCCTTCTTTTGGCGCATATTCAATTGATCTGGTTTTTGTTGGTATGATAAGTTAATTTCTCATCACGTCCTTATATATGAGTCACCACACGTCACCATTTATAGCTTTGATACCTAATCGTACGTGCACAAGAATGCAGTTCGCACTATGCACTGCACGTTGCAATTTCGAAATTCTTATTTGTCAGCCAGATTTCGGTTTCGGATGTAACCTTACATGGCTAAATCAACTAAACAAGTGGATTGGAGGCGAGACGCATTGTCAAAGTCAAATGACAATACTGTTATAAATCATTGAAGTGTGCCTATCGCGTGCGTCACTCGTTGCATGGCCATGACTTTGATGGATACTTACTTATATTGACCCTGAAATTTGTCTTTCAAAGTTGTTCCTCATACTAATCACTTATGATATAACCATCTGTCTGTTCAAAATTATTACAAAAAAAATTTATGATTCGTACCTCAATTCTCCAAATTTCCGTCCCGGCTTTAGACCCGGCTCCCTCAAATGCAGGATCAGAGGCTGTCATCTTCAATGGAATTTAAAATGAAAGCACGGAAGATTTTGCCAACAATACAATTTGCAACTAGGAACTAGACCTTGTAGACAAGTCTGCTAAACGCTCACTTCACAACCAACAAATAAATTGTCATTAACTGGTTTGATCTGCTGCATAACAAACAGGAAAATTATAACAAAAATTAGTAAAACCAAGCATTAGTATACAAAAATACCGTGTGGTCAAAATGGTTCGGTTCACCTTCCGCTCTCCTCTCCGCCTCAACTGTGGTATAGTTGAAAACTGGAGAACAGTCAAGTTGCGCTTCTATCTTTTTGTTCGCTTCAATTGAAACGCGTACTCCCAAACATCGCCAACTTATTTCAACCCTTTCTCATCCATCCCACAATATAAAAGGTTAGATCAATATTACGAAGAAAAACCAGCCTAACAACGCCGAAGCTTCCGTTGTAGTAGATTAGTAGATGTATGAGGAACTCAACTTGCCACCAGCAGCAAAAACTGGTAATCTCCACTGCAAATATTACGAGCTTTTCTTATGTTACTTGTGTGTACTATGAGCTAACTTATTTTGACTGTGGCGTATGCTAAAATGAAAATGCAACCGGTGTGCGTGCATACTGCCAGAATATTTAGGTATGTGTGCAGACAGAAAGAGCTTCAGATTTTATGAGATTTTTTTCGAAAGCAATGTTGAAAGACTTTCCGGTAAAGTTACATGAGGTATGCTGATCTGATGAGATGAGAATATTGCGAAATGCAGTAGATGCTACTGCCAACTTGTCTAGAAATTTGCCAGGATTTAGTTTGGCTGAATTCGCTACGTGCTTCAGTTTTTTTTGCTGTGGAGTCAGAGTAGCAGTAACACGTTGATCTTGTACAAGAGCAATCAGATTTAATAATATATTTGAAATCGTCGAAAACGTCTGGTTGACTCATTTTCTCGGTAAAGACAGTCCTGCCATCCACTATATCACAACAAAAAAATAATCCTTCTCTGTCATTCTCCTCCCACTACAATCCATTAAGCCATATATATTGTGTATATGGTTGAAGCGGATGGGCAGTACTTTCTAGCGAAATATGAACCGCAAGATTTCATTTCATGAATACATTTTCCTACAACTTTTTCCTCATTTGCCCCATATCTAAACTGGAAACAGAGATAAAGTTATTTCAAAAAGTAAAGTTTTTATTATCGTTCCCACCTAATGCTTTGACTTTGCAGCTGATAAGAAACTACTTTGCAGAATGTCTTTCTTAAGATTTACATACTTGGTAGTGTGTAGCATGTAACATTTTTGCAATCGTTTTTATGTAAGGATATGGCTCATGAAAAACTTGGAATCGTAACATTTCTCAGAAAACCTAGATCTTACTTGAAAGCCATGGAATTTCCCATAACCTGCTAACTTACTTGATAGTTTTTGCTAAAATGTCCATTTTATTACGCATGACGTGTGGGAAGGAAGTGCCAGCAGGAAAAAATGTACTATTACTACCGTGTAGAGGAAGCCTGCCACAAGCATTGTTCACTCAAATATATCGTCACTTTTTAAAATGTTGACGAAGCATCGTGTGCGTTGAAGCAAGTTAAGGAATTTAAATAAGAATCATTAATGAACATGAAACTGCTAGATACCTAATATCAAAGCATCTGCTTTAGCTGGTAGAATTTCTCGCAAAACACAGCATGTCAACTATGTGTACCTAGGTATTTCTTTTGTGCTGTATTCAGTAAATACTTGTATGAGTCGACAGGGTTTACAGTTTAAAAATCACACGTACACCTCACGCCAAATGTGTCATGCAACGCAGACCAATTATGAAGCGTACTTCCTATTAAATTTTTTTGCCAGTTTGCTTAAAGGGATTGGTAATCTCTATGCATTAATCATTAATCATCTTATGTATTTGAAAATTACTTGCAATTATTTCACAGATTACTCATGATTTTGTGATATTCATGGAGGTATACTTGTCATCTGATCCCATTGCTATATTATAGCTTTCCCTTTCCCCTTTTCTTTTGCAGACTAACTGTGGACTATATGCAATAATGTTGGATAAAATTAAAATTAACAAGAATACATAAAAGCCACAGGTCCTTGCAAATTGCATAACGCAGTCATTTTTAACACAACATATTTCAGAGATGTTACAGGGGCCATTTAAATTTTACACATTTCCATTCCTTTTTTCCACAAGTCTACTTATCCAAAAGGTTTCAGATAAGCATAGGTACATACTTTACCGTAATTCGTAAACAGTGAGAAAATCTAATGATCAAAACGTAAATTCCCCTCAGGACTATTAGTATGAAACTAGACAGGTGCAGAAGAGCAGATGCACAGGCTCGAGCTCGAGCTGAGCTTTGCAATATTTCTATCATCTCTCTTCTCTATCTCTATCATTAGACTAGGCAGATACTTCACAGCTGTGCATGTATACAAAATATTAGGTAGATAGGTAATAAATGTATGTTTTTGGTCAGTCAGTCAAGCCAGTGCATCCAGATCCAGCTGTAACTTTATAGGTATTTTTAGATATATTTGTGAACTAATTACGTATAAGGTTTACGTATCATATGTATCAAATTAACAAATTTAAGCAAGTTTAGCCTACTAACAAGTTGAAAGAACTTAATGCTCAAACTGTCGACTCTCTTTTCCTGTTTCTGATAGCTGCGTAATTTTGCGCTCTGTTCTGCGCAAAATGGTGACATGAAAATAACGTTTGAGCTTTAATTGTTGATTGTGCATGTTATGAATTTATAGATACTTCCTTAGAATGGAGGAATAGGAAGGTTTTAGTTTAGTGTAGAGATTGTTGTTAATATCTGGATTAGCCAATGTCCTAGATTTTGCTTGGCTCTACAGACTGTAACTGTAGAAAGAGGAGAGTTAGTAACTGTTTAGGTAAGTTTTGCAGGTTTTGGTAGGTAGGTCATAGGAAGCAATTAAGAAAAAGCAAGTGAAAAATGTTACAGTTTGGTGGATATCGGTGGGATCCCGTCCGAGTGTTTGGAACAGTTGCATTGCTTTTGTACACGGATTTTGGTGACTATGTAAGCTGTCCTCATACTTGTCGCTAAATTATTACTGTGTGTGTTCATTGCACAATATTTAATTTTAACTTTCTTGTTTATTTCAGCTCGAATCAACGGACATTGCCTTCGCGTGTCCCAGGTTCAGAGCAGTTTTAGATAATGTCATTCACGTGCACATTGGAATCCTGACATGGTCGTTATTGGACCCTGTACCGTGGTCACTAAATAGTGACATGCTAGCGGTTGCTTTAGGAGCTTCCTTAATTGACGTCGATCACTTCATCGCAGCCAGGAGTTGGTCAATTGACAAGGCCATGCATGCACCTCACCGCGGTCCATTCCACAGTACTGGATTATTCACCATTATCTTCCTTATTTTGCAAAGATATAAGCCTCATTCAGCCTTACTATTTCTCGTGGCGTTTCTTCCACATCACATGCGAGATAGCCAGCGTCGAGGAATATACATTTTCCCACCAGCGAGTCTAGGACTTGAAACGCCTCCAATTCCAAAGTTTTTTGTGAGACTATTTCTGCCACTTTTTCCATGGCTCTTGATAAGTCTTCGTGAACGATTTGGACTTGGAATCCAACTTCCTCCAGTCCTTCCAAAAGTATGGACTGCGTAAAGTGTTAGTAACGAGAGTTAGAATCGACTTGAGAATTCAAAGCCAGCCGGAACTTAAGTTGGGACCAGCTTTAAGCTAAAAACAAAGAACTAACTGCTGTGATACGGTTTCCAGTGAAGGTTGAAACAACGTGAAAATTAATGTATTCTTAATGTATTGCAATTTTTAAATTTTAATAGTGTCTTCATGAGAAAATGCATTTATTTTTACTCTGATGTTTAAAATATTTTTAATTCAATTCAAATATGTATCTTACAAAAAGTAATACATGTATTTATGCAACAACGTAACAAGAATATAAATATAATACATATTGATATTTGCTTACACTTCATGGAAGATAAGACATTGCAAGATTGCAACTTATTATGCTAACTGAAACTAAATTAACATTTGAAACAGTTTGCTCTTTTAATTTATTAAATTGATTTCAATTTATTTACTTGATTTGCCCAAATCAAAGGCTGTTCAAAACTGTATGCGTTGCAATTGATTTACTTATATAACACGCGTCTTCCGAATAATATTTATCTGCCCACATTCGTCTCTATTTTCACATACATTTTACAGCATATTCAGTAAAAATTTGGCTCTAATTTTGCAACCGAAATCCTTTCACTCTTTTAAACAGACATAAATCAAATGCCTCATCTCTCATTCCAAGGGACCTTATAGTACTTTTGGATAGAAGCCGTTTGACAACCTTTCGTTAAATTCGTTTACGTCATTGCTGCATGCAATCTGCACCTAATTGTCAAGATTTGAGTACTTGTAAAGTTTCATAGTTTTTGGTTGGTCCATCTAAGTGGTAAACGTGTTTTGGCACCTGTGTAAATTAATACATGCTGGTTTTCGTCATTTCGTAGTTAGTCTAAACCTACTAGCACACAAAAAGCAGTCTATTTTTTCTAGGGTAGCACATGCACAGTAAATCTAATAGATGTTGAATATAGAACACTGTCGAAATTCATTTTTGCCAGGGAAAGCTATTTTTGTAATATTCTGTAAAATTAAAAAAGCTACATAGCTTTCGGTTTTGCACCGGTTACAAATCGAGACCCTGCATCCACTACACTGCCTTACTCTGTGGGAGGAGAGAAAAATCGTTTGGAAACAGCTCGATATAAGTTTGCAAACGCGTAGATTGTGACTGTGACAATGATGATGAAAACGAAGCCAAAAATGGTTGACATTGCCGAGTTGTTAAGACTTAGCTTTAAGCATCCTTTGCTTCGATCACCATCAATACCATCCACAATCCCTCTCAATCGGCTCAGCTCATCGTAGACCCTGTGAGGTAATAAAATGAGCACACCTCTGTTATGTCAAATTTTACTTTGAAAGTTAATCTTTGTATATCTAGAATACAATAGTGTGTGTTATCGTTACCCGTCCTCTTGACCTTCGTGTGGGGCACTCTCCACGTATCTCTTTCTTGTGCCGTATCCATTTTCGTCGATTGCAGGGTATCCTGTGTAGTGTAGAAATTTATATATTGCAAAATATAAAAAAATATTTATCTACATGTATATTGCACATTGCACTCTAAATAAACTGTGCTCCGTTGAAATTATTTATTTTTTGTAGTATCATTATTACCTTTCTGCATTCCAGCCTCCATTCTTGGGGATTTATGATGAGAACTACTTCCCTTTTAAACTCAGAGTTTCAAGTTACTGTGAAATCCAAAGTTACAAGCAAATTATACGTTTGGCACAATTAAGTAAGTGGAGTGCGAAAAATACTGATTGCGTAAAGTGTATCTCTGCAATACCAATATTACTTATGAAAGGTTATTGACATCCACACTAGATCTGTTCGCACATTCACAAATAGCTAGTATGCGATATACGTGAGGAGAAAGTAGAGAAAGTCCTATATTGGAAAACTGTCTGCTTGTGCGTGAAGCTGTCTGCTTGTTAGGTTGCTGGATCAATCTCTTTCTTTTGTCTATGAAGGCACAGGGAAGCTGTGAAAGTGCACATATGTAAAAAGGATCCTCGTGTCGGCAGCTCCGCTTCTCTACGATGGTATACGATGCACCTAACTCTGCAAAATGTATGAAAAGAACTCGACTCTGACTCTACATTTGATTCAACTTTCTCTTGCTGCAGAGTCTTAAATAAATAAGCGATATGGATAATAAAACAAAGTTTTTGGTGCATATGCTATGCAGCACCAGCAAAGATTTAGAGGAGCAGAAGATCAATACAATTTTATTATGGTAAAATAGCTGCGTTACAATCATTCAGTGTGGCTCTTTCACATTTTCTACTGAAGATTGACTATGCTCTGTGCTGAGAGTTTTTACAATATTTTAAAATTACTCTTTGTCAGGTTTCATTTCAAAACTTTGATTTGTCTCTCCCAATTGTCCTCCAGAAGCCTCGTCTTCTGGAACTTCCCATAATTTAGAATCGTCAAAAAGATGAACATCAGGTACCTGGCCAAACACTGAAAACCGCATGATAAATCCAGTAATTGCACCGCCAACTATTGCAATGCATAAGGTGACTCCGAGTGCTATTAGTTGGTATAATGCCTGCTGGCTAGGACTTCTCCCATCTCCGGGCTCAATGCTCGTCAATTCACTGCGGAGCTCATTTAGAGTGGAGGAGTTCATTGTAGGTGCCATTGCTGGATACTGCTTGTATAAGCTGTAGGAGAATTTTTAAAATGAAAATTCATTGATTTGTTCGGATCGGAGTTTAAAAACATTCTTGGATATGGTAATTTACCTGATTCCGTAATCGGTCTCACTAGCAAGCAGAGCCATGACCACACTTGCCAGTGCAGACATTATTCCTGGCATCCCATGAAGATTATTTACCCCACAGGTATCATGTAAGTTTAACTTATTTTGTAGGAACGGCTGAAATATTAAAAAAAACATTTTACATGTCAGTCTCCTACCCATTAAATGGATCGCTAATAGTTAGGAAACGCTGTTTTCTTTACTGTTATATAAGTGTATCCAACTGTTGACAATATTCCTGCCAGAGATCCAATGATAAGTGCTCCATATGGGCGTATCATTAAATCAGCAACTGCTCCAACAGCCACTCCACCTACAGAAGCAAGTATGTACATACTGCAGGACACATTATTGAACATCATAAATACAAAGCTGCTTATAATATAATATTAAAAATGAAAGAAAAAACCTTTATAAGGCTTTGCATACTAATTCATGTAACCATATGCGAAGACGCGGGTGAGAGCTTTTTAGGTAGATAACAATAATTAGACCTTGACATTATTTTAGTAAAAATGGGCACTAATACTGAATAGAATTGTAAGTTGGTTGAAGCTGTTAGTCATGGTCGACGCTGTCTCCTCCAACTTGTGAGTTTTAGCCTATTACGACAACTTGCAAAGAAAACAAATTTATTTAAGCTGAAACATACCAATCATCGAAAACAAGTCAGAGGTAGCTGTGGCTCCTTCCTTCTCACTAGCACACTCCGAATTTTTTCGAAGGACAAGACTCATTGACAAGCCAAAGTATGCTCCAAACGTGTGAATAAAGATAGAACCCCCGACATCTACTGCCTATATCATATCATTCAGTGAAACTTAGATTAATGTAACCTAATTCCACATTAATTAATAAATTATAAGTCATCGTTGCTGCAACCTTAAGTAGCTCCGTTCCGATGAATTCGTTCAGTGCATAAAGAAACACTTCAATTATGCAAACCATGACAAGCTGGAAAGGACTTGTGACACCAAGTACAGCTCCGAAAGTAATTAGCACAGCTGCCGCCGCAAAATCCCCGTTGATTAGTCTGTCTCATTAATAAGAATTGAATATTTTTGTGGTTAGATAGAACACAAAAACTTTATTGATTACTGATAATCTTCTTTATTTTCCCCAACTTACGTCGTAATATCAATTGGAATTGATCCTCTTTCATTGTGACGGAAAATTCCTCTGCAGATTATTGACCATTGAATTGCAATAGCTGCAATTAGCAAATTATATCCAACTGCGGAATACCCATATTTTCTGAGAAAGGTCATTAAAAATCCAAAGCCAACGAAGATCATAACATGGACATCCTGGAAAACTGAAAGAATGAAAGAAAAGGATTATAAATTAGATTAGACTTCACATTATGCTTTACATTTTGAAACTACTGCAAACAAAAATTAATTTTCATGATTACGCGAATCATAATGAAGAATGGAATTGTCTTTTGGCAGAATGCCGCCATACGCTGGTATGACGGAATGCTTAGCATTACTTCCGTCAGCTTCCCGACTGTACGATGATAGTAAAATTATAAGAATGAAGATAATGAGTTCTACACATATCAGAACGCACGAAAATTTGCAATTTTCGAGCTGCATTTTAACAGAAATCTGGAAGTTTTTGAGTGGCTAAAGTAAAAAATTTTAAAGTTGAAAAGGTAAGACAATCGCGACAATTTAGTCCTATATGGCTCCGGGGCACATTGAGAAATCTTAGTTGAACGACTGACTCTGGCAAATCCTCGCTCTCCCAAGAGACTCTAGTACGAAGTCTTCCCGATTGGTAACTGGTTGACTATTTTAAATTACAGAAACAGCTAGCTCACGTTTTGTACTAACTCTGGAGATCAGACTTGCGAAAATTTTAAGTAGATATTATCTAAGATTCTATCTACAGTTTTGTATTGCCAATATTTTTTGCGAATAGATTCACAACTAACATACAAATCGTATTTCACGATTCATAGGTACAGTACGGAGTTGTGAGAAGTTTCTGTTTTCTCAAGATCCATTCATATTGAAATGCGTAAACGTTTAGATAGAAGTGTGGTGTGGTCTCTATTGAGCCTCTGCTGGGTTAACCTTGAACTTTTCAGGGATTGAGTGTATTTAATGCGCTGTAGCGGGTTGTTTTCGTTACAGCACAAATCAAACAAAATTTTAGAGCACATCCTATTTTTCGCACAAACATTACTCGGTTTAAAACGAGTGTAGTTGTAAGTTTAAGTTAATTAGCTGTGAATTAAAAAGGATTCGTAGCTAAAAGTATTGCTTTCATTGACCTAACTACTAACAAGCTATTCATACTTATTAAACTAGTTTAGCTTGACTTACAGTAATAATACTTATGTAAATTTTGAGTGGGCGCTTGTACTTGTAGTGCTGGTGGTGGTATTGCAGTTGGCAAATTTTGTGATCCAGCTCCGTATCTATCATCCTCCCTATTATACATGTTGCGCTCTCTGTCGTAATTGTTATTGTTATTGGGATTGTAAAAGTTATTGTCATAATTGGGGCGCTCAGTTGGCTTTTGCATTTGTCCCTCGGTATAGCTTTTCGCAATGGCGTTAACATTTTCTTCCTCATAGCAGCTGAAAATTGCAAATAGGAGAATAAATGCAATCTGCAATAAGCCCAAAAGATTTGCCACAAATTTTCCAGAAAAGTATGGATTTTCGAGTGTCGCTGCCTTTCCAGGACTTGATTTCCTTGGGGGATTCTCGGGATCTGAAGATGGAAGTGTGTAGATTCCCCGAAGATGATCTTCAGATTGGAACGAGCCATTCCTATGCGCAATTGTAGACCCACTCGGTATACGTGGGAGAGCTGAGGAATGTTCGTAGAGCTGCTGCCTCTTTGGTGGGTGTGCTCCTGGAGCTGGGGCGACGCGAGACTCGGCACTTGTCACTAGGTTAAATTTACAGAAAATATGGAGCGTTAAACACTAAATCGACATATATCCATATTAATGAATTTCACACTTTTAGCCAGACATGAGCTGTCTCAAGTTGCTTACTTTTTATTCCCTTTTCTAATAGCTCATCCACAATTTCAGCTACTTGCTTAATATCCGCGAGATCAAACTGCGACTTAATTTTACGTGGTCCCAAACGTCTTTCTAAATCTTTATGAACTTTCTTGATTGTTTCTGGAGTCGACCTTAATGCCAAAGAAGGCGCTGAGGACTTTTCAATTTTGGTAAATATTTTGGTCAGAGGATCTTCTATTAAAGTATCAGCACTCATTATTACATTTTCGAAGGAGGAGAGTACTAAACTGAAGCAGTTCCATGATGATTAAAATGCCACTGCTGACTCTCCAGAGCTTGAGTAATTGAGATTGGAACTCGCCTAGCTAAAAACTGGCGGTGCACTCCTTTCGGTGTTTGTGTTTGTCGTAGTAAAAAAAAGTCACCTAAAATGTGTGTGGCATATGAATGAGTACATGCATGCACTTACCAAAAATTGATAAATTATTTCAATCATCGACTTATACTTGTTATAGTATAAGGTACATTCACGCAAAAATTTGAGAGTTGTACAAATTCGCATATTGCATTAAGCCATCAGCCAGTTCCGTTATGTTCTAACTTGGTATTTTTCCCGTGGTATTCATAAAAATTTCAAAGAAAGTAGGCATGCATATCAAGCTGTTTTTCTCATCACGATATGGGAACTATAACATTGCGTGTTTAAGTGAAAATTGGACAGGGTTTTCTCAAAACCAAAAAGTGGGAAGAAGACGGCCAGCGGTACTTTCATTGCATGTTGACAAAACATTCAAGAAACTTTCACAGAAAAATGTTTTAAAATGTACTATCGAAAAGTGGAAAGTCCTGATAAGTAAGGAATTTATGGAATCAACGATGACTAGGTTTTCTGTGACTGTTCATCATGGTTTTGTAGTGTCTATTTGATACACTTGGCAAATTATAAAAACTAATTATGTGTATAATGCACTGTGGTGATGATAATGATATGCAATGTAGTTTGTCCATTGTATTTTCAAACAAGCAGACCAATACGCCCTTATATTGTATATTTTACAAATCTAATGAGATAAGAACTGCAGGTTAAATTTGTAGCTTGTGAAATATGTAGCTTCCAAAGTGAAAACCTTGAAATAATTTCAGATCAACAGGGAAAGCTAATAAACTTGTAAAACTTGAGATAGCTTTCAACGAATACAAGGGCATTCAGAAAAAAAATTAGTACATGTAAGAAAGCCATAAAATTAATGTAAAAGTGAAAAGGGTAGTAAAAACGTCTATACTGCAATGTTAAAGCAAAGCAACCGAATATATCAAGAATCCCGAAGCGAATGATCAGGACGAAAGTTTCCGGAAAATAACTATTTTTCGATATTTTTTGATTGACAGCTTTTCTTAGCTTGCTTCTTTAAATTGACATTCTTTCACAATTTGAGCTCAACGTTGCCTTACCGAGCCAGCGAGATCCCAGTACACGATTGTGAGACGACCAACAAAATGCTATCATAAATTAAAATAGCAAATTGTGTGTAGCTACTTACCCCTTTTAGATATACTTTTACTAGATTATGAAATTTCATTATGCAATATGACCTTCTAACAACCAAATGGGTAACAAAATAGACGATAAAAATTTACAATAGAAAAATGAGAATAGCTAATGTATGGAGAAACTGACTTTATTTATTAATTAACCTGTTCATTGCTTCACTTAATCATCTTATTTAGGTAACAATAAATAAATACAGGTTATCAAAAACTTCACCCAAGGAATATAGCAAAGTAAAGAATTTAAGTTGAAAATTTGCGAATGGATTTATATGCATGCTATTTGCTATATTACTAGGTATATCACTACATCATTGCGACTTTCTATTTTACATATATGTTGAGGAACTATAGTTTTCTTAAGGAGGAGCAAAAACTGACAATTCACGACTTGAAATCTTTTTGTCGAAAACATAGAAGCAATAATTTGTTACATCTGCTGCTAACCATTATTATATAATTATGATTACTTTTTTTTATCAAAGTCTTTTTTCAAAACTTTTTCATAAGTAACCTAATACACTGTAAACTAATTTTAGCTGTTATCAATAGAAAGATAAAAATTTATTTTCTCGCTGTTTTAGTAATTTGGAATGAAATTCGAATGGACGTGTTAAAGTGATATTGGTGAAAGAGTATCGGTACGTTGAAGAAGGAGATTATACTATTTTGATCTGCATGATTGAGAGGAAATTGATTTTCTCCGCTAATTGCTAAAGTGTCGCTATCACTAGCTAACCGTTTACTGGTCTTGAGAGTTTTTCTTGTTCTTTCCCTTTTTCCCTTGCTTGCCGCCGGCATCCCCGTTGTTCGTAACATTATTGGCATCATTATTAGTGTTCGCAGACTCCGCCTACAATAGTAACAATTTACAAACTGGTAATAAAATGTAAACATAATTATTACACAAAAAATTATAGCCACAGCACAAATTCAAGTCTAGAAACAAAAGTCGAATGCATATTTATATAAAAAATATACACATATTATGTCAGCCAAGTAAATTTTGCTGTTGTTCGTCCAGATTTTTTTTTTCAGAATTTCGTCAGATGGTAACTGTGTAAAATGGTCTTCTTCTTACCACTGCATTCTTAACTTGCTTGTAAACAAGATCGGTAGCATTAGCAGCGTTTTCAGCTTG
>JAHZND010004854.1:0-34742 GCA_027744115.1 Acrocyrtus sp. NNG-2020 | reverse complement strand
TGCTATAAATACGCAACCGGAAGAACTGCATTCTGAAATGTGGCAAATATTGAACTAGTAGTTAATTATTATATTTTTTTTCATGTAAACAAGGTTCAGTTGATGGTAATAGTTGCTGTCGACAGTATTGGCAACTGGCAGCACGCATTCATTCATGATCGTAGTATGGTGCTTCAGAATGCAATGCTTTGTCCTTTGTGTAAGTTTAAGACGAGAAGAGTGCAAAAAGACGCTTGACCAAAAGCAGTTCGTGCAACACCCCATTTCGGAAATATAAAAAAATCGTGGAGATAACCGAAAGAGTAATTATTATGACAAATGTAGGTTGCTGAATTATAAAAATGTTTCAAGTCAGCAATAAAATAAAACAAACACATCCGCAGTTCCTTTAGTTCTTTTGTGAATAGTGCAGCTGCAAAAATGAGAGTTAAACGTGTGAACATATCAGTGACTTCTTCGCTTGTTTTAATTTGCCTTCTTTGTAGTTTATTTAAGTCAGGTAATTTGATTAAAAAGTCACTTAAAAGTGAGCAGGATTTTTTGGTAAAATAACCCGAATCTTAATTATAGCTGGGACGTACAACTCACGGCGACGGACGAGAAAGACTTTCATCAGGGGGCCAACAATTGAAATTGGCGTTTATGGGCAATCGCCACATTCAGGATATTATGCCTTTGCCCTGCCTGAGCAGAGATTTAGAATAGGAATAATCGCTGATCTCGATTTGGAATCTGCAGACCAGAACGAGCCTGGGAAGTTTTTAAGCTACTTGAGAGAAGGAACTTTGATTATGCAGCAAAATAAATTGAGCCCAAGCAGGAAAATTGTATGTTTCGTGGCGTGTGCATAATAAGAAAGATGCTGTGCTGTGATGGTGAACTCTGATTAGGAAAATTATTAATTGTTCACTTCCACAGGTCACTGTCCAGTGGAATAGCTCCGCAGTCCACACCTTAAAATCTGGGTTGGCATATTTTGGGCGAGGAATGGAACTATCGACTTTAAACGTTTTTAACGGGCGACTTCTTGCTTGCGAGGATAAATCTGGAATAATTTATGAAATGCGCAGGGAAGATTCAACACCCGAAGTCATTCCTACTCCCTGGGTTATCCTTGCCGGTGGAAACTACTCAGGTCCAGGTTTTAGATGTGAATGGGCAACGGAAAAGGATGGAGACTTGTATGTAGGAGCTAATGGGCGAAACTTAGTAGATAATAATGGGAAAGTATCAAAAATACAAAAATTTGTTAAAAAGATCTCTGAGACTGGGGAAGTGAGCCATTTAGACTGGACAGCTAATTACGAGAAGATTGATGAAGCTCTCAACATTCGCTTCCCAGGATATATAGTGCATGAGGCGGTTGGTTGGAGTGATGCACTGAGACAATGGATGTTCCTCCCGAGGTTGAATTTAAATTGACTTACCACTTTGAAATCTGTACCGTATTGACTTGGAGTAAATTTTTAAATTTGTACATGTAGGTATATCAGCTATGATCAACCTTTTGACCCAATCAGCGTTAGGTACAACGGGGCAAATGTCGTTATAACTTGCGATGAACATTTCGAGAACATTGAGGTGAACTATCAACTAAACAGTCTAACCCTAACCTAAATCTAACTAAACTATGGTCCGTACCAGATTGTTGTCCTTTTTTAAAGGCGCTTTACGTTAGAATTTTACAGCGTAACCATTGTAAACGAGACAACTATCTGTTTAGGATGATATATACTGCGAACATTATAAGAATTACGCCTCTCGAGTTTGGGAATTGCGATATATGTTATGTGAAAGGTCTCGACGAGTACGAAAGCAAAGTAAATTTTGTGCGGAAACTAAAAATTAGTATTCGAGAAAAGGGACCCAAAACGATCCAGTTCTAGTGTTATCATTTAGATCAGTCTCATAATTAACCCTACATTCTCGTATGTTTTTGGTTCTCTTAAACATTTTGCACTTTCCCAAACTCGACGCGATTTGGAATTCTGGTAATGCCATTATTTATGTAATAACAGAGTGGATGAATATTAAATATAGTATCCATCTGGGTATCTCTTTAGTATCCATAATATGACCGTTTGGGTAAATTACAGGTTTCACATATCGGAGCTAACCTATTGACACACGGATTCACTAGCTTTAAGTGGGTTCCAGGTACAAAGGATCAAATAGTAGTGGCTCTTCGTGTGTCTGAAGTTGACGAGAAGACGGAAACTTTTATTATAGCATTTGACATGCAAGGAAATGTCATACTTCCGGAGACTAAGTTTGCTGATCAAAAGTATGAGGGAATCGAATTCTTGTAAAATTATTCCTACTGTAATATGATACTAGGTATGTTATTTAATTTGCGCATTGGTCCAGATATGCGAAGTCATTAACTCGAACTTGTAAACTTTTTTGTAACAAGCTAGATTCTTCCAGAAATTGATTCATATTTTACGTTATTTACTGATTGATTAAAGTTGGTAAAATTAGGTTAATATCTGTGTAAGTTGCAATTGCAAATAGTCATTCATCGATAAATTTCGTCTATCAATTTTGTCGATAAATTAGCATATAGTTTTTATTATATTAATAATTACATTGCATTTTATGAAAAGCAATTTTCTGAAGAAATACTTTTTATTATTGCCTTCGCAAATGTTATTTTATTCCTGAATAACATATCGATAGTCAGAAGTCATTCACATTCATGTCCCTCCTTCATTTCCTCCACGCTGCGCTATGTTCATAGTTAGACTGTTCACCTCTTCATTTCTTTTTTTCATTGCTTGCTTGTGTCAACAAAAAAGCACATAAAGAATTCATTCATCTCTTTCTCTCTACCGAGCCATTCACTTCAGTAAAATGCTTTATTCGCATAAAGCTATGCCACTCAACTTTCAATTCGCTTTCATATCCTCACTACTGAATCGTTAAAGTGGTTGTCAACTCAAACGACTCAGATTATTGATTTTCAATATACCGGACCTGCAATGCACCACATAATAGTTTTATATTTTGCGATTTTTACCACTGAACTCTTTTCTCCCTCTCGAAGTACCTTTTCCTTCAATTTCCTTTAGAGGAAACTGCCGTTCCTCATTAACGTCGTTGTTGTTGACATTGCCGACAAATTGCCGATCGCAGAACTTTTTCCTTCTCTCCTAATAGCATAATTATAAAAAAACTATCCTTCCTTTTGGCTACCGAAAGGAATTGGCAGCCATGCATAAAAGTAGGCCACCTCTTACATTTTTCGCTGCCATTATTGTGCGAAAATCAATAACTGACGCTGACCACAACCTCGCATGCCATTGGAACATACTGACTTGTTATTTTTCGCTTGCAAACGAGAAATGTTTCTTCGGCGGAGAGAAGAAAGCTGTCGAGAATGTGGAGTGACGATGACCCAAAACCTACAGGAAAATGGATCGATCGATACTATCGGACAAACTTTATTTGGAAAACGTTGGCATGAGAAGAATGTTGTAACTTTGAAGAGGAAATTATATCGTTGTGGTGTGATAAAGGACATGACAGTGTCTCCGTGTTTTGCGCTTCTACTTTCTCCTCTCCACCTCTACACGTCAGTTTTGTTGCCAGTGTCTCTGGAGCACTTGTTCCAGTCACACAGCTCCATTCACGATCCTCTCTCTTCCTTTTCTCACTCTAATTATATTTTGTACCTATTCCTAACGCTGCGAACATAATCGCGTTTTTTTACGTTTCCGGGCAAAAAATCGTTTTCATTCACAAACCTATTTTTCATTTTTAACCCCAGAAAACCTAATTAAGCAATAATGATGGCTGTAACGCAGCAATCTAATTACTCTTCAGTGCAGCAACAAACTCCAAATGGAGCCCCTTACAATTTTTTGAACAGTGCGGGGGTCTATGTTCACAGCAATCCGCCGAGACGTAAGTTTACTATTAATTATCTTCTTAACCCTAGAAAATTATAATAAAAATCTTTGTGGAATTTTGTTGCAATTAGCTCTAATTTCCTCATCGACGAGCACCAACTCCACACAAAATATGGCAATTCGTAACTGGATAAAAAGTGGGGACCTTGACAGGCTTGAAAATATCGTGCTGGAAGGGCAAGGAGCTCGCCTCCTTGGCTTGATGGATTCCACATCAGATATCAAAGTAAAGTCTTTTTTAAGGGGTGTGCCCGGATTAATGGCTAAAGCAGACCTGATTCACGATGCAGTAATCCGGGGGAGCGTGAGGGAGTTGCAGACCCTTTTGGACAAGAAAAAGCTTTCTCTGGCAAGAGACGCGGTAGGGCGCGGTTTGGCACATAAAGCAGTCCTCCATAGCCAACGAAACGTACTAGACTGGCTAGGCAAAAAATATCCGGAAAGTATTCAAATCCGGGATAATGAGCAAAGAACTTGTCTCCACTACTCTGGCATCTCAAAGAATCCGACGGAAATGTATACCTTTCTCCTAAACCTTGGCAGCAATCCTGAAGTGATTGACATTCACGGGAGAAAGGCAAGCTACTACCTAACTAATCCGCAAGAACTTTACATTGAAGGAGTCGGAGGAGGTCCACAGGGAGGCTTTAGAGGAAATAAAAGTCTGAGGAAAGGTGGTGGTGGCACGCAGTTTCGTCGGAGGATAAGCCCAATATCTCCAAAGTCATGTAAGTCTCAAGTGCCTACAGAAGATGTTACTGTTTTTGCTAAATAATCTTTACTATTCCAATTGAAAATACTGCAGCCCCGTCGCCGCCCACTACTACCAGCAACCTCTTGAATCCACAACCCCAGCACTCTTCGGCTGGCTCTTCTGTTCTCGGAAAGTCCTTCATGTCTTCGCTAGGTCTATCGTCGCCACAACTTACGAGAGCGCAGATAAGAATCTGGATTCATGAGAAAGATATAAGTAAACTGGAGCAGATAGTGTGGTCTGGAAACGGTGACAGGCTGCTCTTGGAAACGACGAATAATCCAAAAGTGAGGCGATTCCTAGATAACGTTCCAAATCTTCTCCATCACATAAAGCTAATCCACACTGCAGCAATACATAACGATGTAGAAGGGCTGAAGGTAAAGTTTGGTCAATATTTAATTTTAAGATACCAATCTGACAGCATAGCAGAGGCTCACACGACAACACGTCAAGCGAGGCTGATATCATGGCATGTTCTTCCTCTTTTTATTAGGAAATCAGGTCAAGGATTGAAAAGAATTCACGCGGTAGTGGAAACAGCTCAAGTGGGTCTGAGCTATCGATTTCTCCAGAGCTGTTTACGGCGAGAGATAGCTACGGCTTAAGTGCCATGCACAAAGTGGGTCACTTCATAAATTTTAATTTTAACGAACGAATGATTAAATGTTGCAGGCTACCTCAATTTGTAATGTTTATTAGGCAACTGGACTAAATAACAGGGCAGCATCGGAATATTTTCAGTTCGAGTTTCCAGGTGCTGTGAACCTGCAGGATAACTTCAGAAGGGCACCATTACATTATGCTGCAACGAGAGTTGCGAATGAGATAACCAGCTCTGAATCAATTTACAAGTTTCTGCAAAGAGCAGGAGCGGATACAACTATTCTGGATTATAAAGGTCATGAGGCTTCCTACTACTTGTCAAAGCCGGTGGAATGTGAATCAAGTAGGTTTCTCCGAAATATTCCCGATGCTCCACGGGTCGTTAGCTCGGATAGTATGTTGGGGTGGGACCGAAGTGGAATTGTTGCTGGTGCATATGGTGGAAGATCTCCGGGGCAGGGCAAACGAAAAATATCGGATGAGTTTGGAGACAGCATAGGAGGAGGTGGAGAGAAGCGGGAGAATCAGGGAGATGGGAATGAAGAGGATAAGCCTGGCAGTGGTGGAAAAATAGCTAGAACGGAGGATGACAGCGAAGGGGACTTTTTGGATGAAGAAGAGGATGAAATTAAGGATGTTGGCGATGGCTACGTTGCAGATAGTGATGAAGGGAAGTATGATCTGCAGGTGGAGGACGTTGTGATAGGAGAAGGAGATGTTGTTGTGGAGGAGGAAGAATTACAAGGTGACCAGAATGCAAATGATAATACAATGGCTGACCAGGAGGAAAAGGAGAGAGAGGAAAAGAATGAAGGGGGAGAAGCGGTGGAAACTACCGACACTGCCGAGGGGGATAATAATGTGGAGGCGGATGTTATAAATGATGGTGGTGTAGAAGAGGAGATGTCAAAGGAAGAGGTGGAGCTGAAAGAGGAGGAGACACCACCAGGGGAGCAGGAAGATCCACCTCAACCAGAAGAAAAGGCTGAGGAAGATGAGGCTATGGAAGTACCTGAAGAAAACGAAGAGTTACCTGAGCCGCAGGCAGACGTACCTGAGAGGCCACCCACGCCAGAGCCATTGGCGCCGGAAACAGAAGAGGTGGAGGAAACAGAGGAATCTCTTCCACCTCCACCGGACTACACAGAAGTAGCTCCTTCAAATGAAGAGTCATCAGTGGACTACTATATTGCTACTAGCGACATGGAAGCCCTGGTGAATCTCGTGTTACGTGGAAAGGGGGACGAGTTGTCTGGCAAAGAAAGCCACAATCCGGAGATCCAAGAGTTCCTGAATAATGTGCCGGCATACAACGCAAAGATTTCGTCTATTCATAACGCCGCCTACACAGGGAACATGCGTGATCTCCAATCACTCCTAGATAGGAAGAGACTTGCAGAGGCACAGGATAGCCGAGGGCGGACGTGTCTTCATCATGGCATCCTTGGAACTAACAGCCAAGTCGTAAGGTATCTTATAAATGGGTATCCAGGTTGCATTGACGTCACTGACGTGGACGGGCGGACTGCCCTACACTATGCAGCTGCTATTGGGGATGAAGGTGTTCTGTATAAGGTACTTATTCAGGGCGGAGCAGATCCAAATCTCAGAGATAAGATTGGAAATACACCAGGCGTTTACCTGAGACGTAAGGACCTGCTAAAAATGGAGGATTTACTTAAGAATAGCAGTGCTAAGAAGAGCAACGCGAGGAAGAGCGTCGTTGGGAGTGTTGGAGCAAATAGTTGGGAAAGGCCGAACACTCCGTACCCAACTGGTGATGAGGGTAAGAAGTCAACACATTTTTAAGTAGTAAGGCGCATGGTTTTTTAGAAGTAGTATTTGTAGATGAAAGGTTTTTGTAGCGACTTCATACAATCCAAAAAATGTTTCGGTGATAATGATATCTCCGGATGGTAAGCAAACTCCTGAGGAGGAAGAGGAAGACCCACTAGAGTTGCCAATACAAAACTTGAGCCTGCTCAATAGCTTCTATCTAGAAGTGCTCAGTAAGGACACGCAGTCGATATGGAGCCGGACGTGGAAAAAGCTGACAACTGGGAACAGCGGGGAAATTGCAAGCAAATATGTTAAGCGCTACCTAACCCCCAAAATATTTCATAAAATTAAAATGCGGAGTACTCCAAGATACGGGAGCACATTGCTGGACTGCATCAAATTCTATCCTCAGTTCTTCATAGTGGCTCCGGATCCTCATGCGTATACTTGCTTTGCAGAAGTGTTTATTCCAGCGATTGCTGAAACGAGTGGCCTAAATGAAAGTAGCTTTTTGGAAAATCACCCAGAAATGGCTATTCCGGGAGAAGTGTCCCTTAGTCCGGATTTTCCAATTGTAGATCTACCAAGTAAATTCATACATCAGGTGAGGGTGAAAGTAAGCAGGAATGTGAGACCTTTTCCCTTCATTCCTATTATGAAGAGGGAGGAGCTATACGAAATTCAGAAAATTGCCAAGAAAGTTTTGTCTATGGAGAAGGATTTGGAATGGTTTGACCTGGAGGGACTGGAAAAAGATAAGCGGGAGGAGCTGACTGAGGAAAGGGGAGTCACATTTCCAGAGGTGATAGCTTTAAAAACCTTTGTGTGGTATACTTTAAAGTATTAAAGACGATAACCTAAATTTTGTTTTGAAAGGCCACCAAAATTTCCCGGTTCTGGCCAAAGGGAAGAGGTCTCCTGTGCAATGAGTCTGGATCTACTCAGATCTGGATAAATGCTGAGGACCACGTTGACGTCATAGTTGTGAGCCAGTATGGTAAGCTGCACCCTGTAATGGAACGTGTCATAGAATTAATGGACACGTTTAAAGATATTTGTGAATTTCACTGGAACGGACAGTGTGGCTACCTCACAGTAGATCCCTTCAGGTGTGGGACCGGAATCAAGGTAAATCTTATACAGAAATTCAAGGACAGTTGAAAGTAGTCGGTTCTTAGAAATTTCTTATTTTTTGGAATCAGATAACATTCCGACTTCGCTTACCAAACATGATGCAAAACCGGTCACGTCTGACAAACAAATGTGACGAGCTTAATCTTGCGTTAAAGTGGAAACAAAAGTATAGGCTATTTGGATCCAGCCACGAAATCAGCCCAGACGACTGGATAGAAGTTGAGAATGTCCGTACCTGTGGCATTGACGAGAATGTCCTGGTGCTGGCAGTAATTGAGTCCGTGAACAAGCTAATTAAAGAAGAGGAAGGAATTGGAAGAGAGCTTGATAGGGAAATGACCAAAAAGAAAGAGCACGGCGGGGGAAGTGGGAACGGAGAAGTTAAAAAATAGGATACTATAGTCCAAGTTATTTTCTAAGGAATAACGTTATTTTAGCTACACTATTTTAGTGCGAGATTTTCTATTCTTCGAAATTTTAGCGAGATTTTCACTATAACACGAAATTTGAAATAATGCATAACTGATAATTTTGTACGGGAAATTCTAAGCGAGATTTTAAACCGCAATTTGTAGATAAGCAGAGATTAAAGAAGCAATTGGAAATTAATATTAAAAATGAGATATTTTTAGCAGTAGCAGTATACAGTACACACACGCGTATTTATCAGGTAAAGTCCAATTTAGTGCTTTTAACTTGTCTTCCTAGTCCTTTTCACTGCGTCGTGTGCTTCTTTTCTCCTGTTTCCCTAAACTTTTTTTGCACAATCTAATTTGTTCGCACAGGAAATTGGACTTGGCTATGGATGCATGCGTGTGTGTCTGTGTTGGCAAAATCCTTTCGTTTATTTGCTCTGTCCTGTAAAAACCATGCGCTTTATTGTTGTTGTGTAACAATACTTTTAAGTTAATATAAATAAGCGAGACTGTTTTATTTTGCAGATGCAGCCAATGAAAATACAGAGGAGGAAGGAGCAGAAGAGGAAAAGGGTAATGATGAAGGAGAGCAGCTTCCAGATAATGATGTCATTGATTTAGAGAACCAGATGGAGCAGCAGGTTGTGCTTGAGAATTCCAACAACAACTTTCCTGCAATTTGGTCGGAGGAGGGGAAGTACTTAGCGAGCGTTCTTGGTGATGCTCTAGTCAAGGGATTGAGCATGGTCAGCCAAGAAAGACCCACAGATCCTGTGGAATATTTGGCAAACTTCCTTAGAACGTATAAAGATGGCGAGGGTGAAGGTGAAGATGGGGAGGAAGCAGATGATGACGCGGTGGTGCCAGCCACCGTTCCGATTTTGATGGGAGCTCCAGAAGAAACGGATAACGCAGATGAAAGCCAAGCTCAGGAAGCGGCAGATGAACAAATGGAGGAAGAGGGTGAGGATAATCCGCCTGATGAGGACGAGGAGAAACAGCCGGAAGAGGGAGCTGAAGACGAAGTTGCCTCTACGCCTACGGAAACTGTAGAGAAAACGGAGGAGGAAGAGGAACCTCCTCCACAGGAAGAGAATGAGACAGCTTTGAACGATGAATTAAATGAGGGCTATGAAAAGCTTGAGGATGCCGTGGACGAGGAGGAAGCTTCCGGATCTCCATTTGATCCAGAGAAAGAGGAGTTAGCTGAAAAAGCGCTGCTTGACTCTTCTAGACCTGAGCATAATGATGATGGCGATGGGGGCAGTGGATCTCCTCTAATGCAGTCATCCACTCGAGACGAGAATGGGCAAAGTGTGCTGCATTTTGCTGCTTCTCGACCAGGTGGTGGCAGTACCATCATGGCATTTCTTCAAAATCCTAGTGTAAATCTTGGTTGGAGAGATTCCAACCTGCGAACTGCTCGAGACGTTGCCGAAAACTTACAGAGGAGTGAAAATACTAGAGTAATTGACAATTGGGTTCTGGGATTGGCTTCCAAGGGGGATTTGGAGACGCTAGAGGGGCTTCTTGTAGATGGGTATGATCACATTGCTGATGTCGAAGACTCCAATGGAACACACATTGTAGAGGCTGCAGAGAGTTCAGAGCACAGAGAAGTAGCTCTACTACTGAGAAGTGGTCCTGAGTTCAGGGAGAAAGTGGAAAGGGTTCACAGATGCGTGCGAAGTGGTGACGTGGATGGAGTCAGGACTTTAGTAGGTGACGACAGAAGAGTTGCTTTAGCGGTCAACCCTAGTACAGGGCGTAATGCAATGCATGTGGCTGTCCTTTGTGAGGAAGTGGCCATTGTAAAGTGGCTTGGGGAGATGGTTCCGGAGAGCGTGAAAAAGGGGGATAATGTATGTACACTGTTAATCAGAAATTCAAAATGCAATTGGAATTTGAGTTAAGGACAGTTTATAATTGGTACAGCTGGAAAGAACCTGTCTTCATTATGCCATGGGCGTGGACAAAGTCGAGAAAATAGTTCGCATCTTGGTGAGAGCTGGTGCAAAGCGAGTGGTTAAAGACTTGGTACTTGACATTGGCATATTTACTTTTTGTATTCGCCATGCATCGTACTTGTGAACTGATTTTGCAATTTTGCATGTTCCATGTCCACAGAGAGACCGACAGCCTTCCTGGTACTTCATCAATAGGGATGAGATTGGACAGTTGCAGGCGGAAGAGAGGGCCATACTGAACTAGCTTTTTTGTGAGAGCGATCGCGATCATACAGGAAAAATCTTGGAATCCTTCTGTAGTTTACTTCTCCTTTTTTAAAAACAGTTTCGGGAAATGTTCAAAACTAACTTTCAAGTTGCAACTAGGATTAACGTGGGTGTAACAGTTCCATTTAAAAGCAATTCAATAAATTACTTATTAAAGCTGAATGTACAACTTCGATTTTATCTTGTTTCATCATTCCTTAGCCCTTTTTTGTCGGACATGGGAAAAAAGGGGTATACTGATTTCAAGCATGCAAAATTGATCAAGGAAGGCCACACAAGAATCGAATATATAAGAAAGTATTAAACATTAAGGCTGTAGCTAGAAACAAAAACGACAGAGAAGTAGACTTCGGTTTTATGGGGTATAAATAATTTCTAATTGAGTTGAGGCTCCAAAATTTCGCAGCACAAGTTTCGATCTAGCACTTTAAGCGTGCTTATTCTCTCACTGTCTGCAGTGTTCGTCGTAATTCATCTATGCACGCGTAGTACAACTTAGTACAAGCATGAGCATCAAACTCATTCAAGTAAACTGTAAATTACATTTATCATTCTATGCACTTGCAGTTTGTAACTTTTGGTCCAGTACTGTAACAGACGGAATTCCATGAACCTATAAGCCATAGCTGAAGGTAACCTTGAAATTAGCAGCGCGGCCGTGTTATATAATGAAGTAGAATTGTCAGCGTACTTTCAATGCTTGCTGGCTCCATTTACTCCATTAACTTAAGGGTGAGTGCTTATATATCTTACATAATAACTAACTTGATAACTTACATAATACCAGTGTCATGCCCATATACATAATTTAAAATCGTGCAAAAACGTGCTGTAAGCACGAAATCACGTTCTACCTATACAAATGATCGCGAATGAAGTCGATGGAAGTGCTAAAAGCACACTGTACAACTCAGCTCCTATTTAAAGCTCCGCCAAATTCTACTTTATAAATTACTCCACGCTTGGTTGTGCCGTGCCACTATCAACGTTTTCGTTTTCAATTGCATTGGACAAATTTCCGTGAAACTTTCACCAGTAAAATGGCAAGCAAACCAGTACTCGGTTATTGGAATATAAGAGCAGTAAGTACTGAAAACTACTTCTGTAATTATAGTTAATTCACTGAAGTCAATCCATTGCGCTGTAATTGCAAATATAAAGCAACCAAATTGATTTTTTCCAGCTTGGTCATCCTGTCCGATTTTTGCTGAAGTATTTGGAGGTGGATTTTGAAGAGAAGCAGTATGAGTACACAAAGGAGCTTGCACCGGACAATTGGTTGGCGGACAAGGAAAAACTGAACTTGCCCTTTCCAAACGTATGCAATTTTACTCACAGTCCCTAGCAATTTCAATTGATTAATTGATAACTGTTTCATGCTACATATTCTTTTGTGTTTGCCACCTTCTAAACACTAATCTCATTAAATTAAATTTTACACAGATCCCGTATTTCATAGATGGTTCTCACAGGATTACAGAGTCACGTGCGATAATGAAGTACTTGTGCCGCAAACAGAAACCAGAAATGTTGGGGAAAACCACAGAGGAGCAGACCAGGGTTGACATGGTAGACTACTTCATATATGACCTTGTGTACTCTGGTTTAATACCCGTGGTATTTTTCTTCACGGTAAGCAGGCTGAACCAAAATGCTAAGCAAAATTTGTTCTTGTCGCTTTAATTTATGGTCTATTTTATCTAGGAGGAAAAGAACAAAACCTTCAAAGAAGAGCAGTTGCCCCAAAAATTGAGATATTTGACAGACTTCATTAAGAACCACAAATGGATTACGGGAGATGAGATAACCTACGTGGATTTCAACGTTTACGAAGTTCTTTACCAAATATCTGTGTATGACAGTGCATCCCTTGACAAATTCACAGCTTTAAAGGAGTACATGCGAAGATTTGAGGAACTTCCAGCTATTAAAGCATACATGGCATCTCCCGAATTTATTAAAAGGCCAGTGTATGGTGATGGTGCAATTATACAAATGTAACTTCATATATTGTGATATTGTTGTCAAAATTTGAATTTTAAATCCAAATACTGTAATGTATTTTTAAAATTATGTAGTGACTAGTTTACAAGCTGAAAGGCGTTTAGAATGCAACGCAACTTAAGCAAGCAGTAAACATTGAGCAATAAAAATTAAAGAATGAAAAATAAAGTCCATTCAGTAACACAATAAAGGTACTAAAAACTACACTGCAAAGTGCATTAAGATTCTGAACGACTCCACTTATTCTATTACCAAAGTCAATCCTACTATTCCACTGTAATGATTCTCAGCTCTCGGGTATCTTGAGATTTTATATATAGGTAGTATACATATATCTGTGTATATCTCTGTGTATATTAACATCGGCAGATTTTAGGATTATTGCAGGGTAATTAGTTTCGGAAAATGCTCGGAAGTAAGAAGGGGCGCTCAAACCCCCCGCTGGAAAGAGGAAGGCCGCTCCTTCTGCTTCAAAGAAGAAAAAGAAGCCATTTAATTGGTTCGAAGAAAATAAAAAATATATGAGTTGATTGCAATTAAACCTCAACTGAATATATAATTATCGTTTATTCCAGATAACTTTCATAGTAAATAGATGACAAATGAACACATTATAATTAATTAAACTATTAAGAAACTAACTTTAAATATATAGCCTCCAAATAATTGTTCTTAATTAGTTAAGTTCAACCAACAGTTACTCCAAATAACTTTAGCATCACGAAAGTGTCTATTAAAAATTCTGTTTGTATAATATAACGCTTGGGAATAATAATGGACCAGTTAATTTCAGAATAATTGAAACTGTTAAAACGACAAAATAGCCTGTTCACTTCGGTTGAGATCCGAACATTGGTACATTAAAAGTAGTAACAACGGGATCACTTTTGGTTGGTGTATGCTGTACGGTGACAAGCGTTTCAAGATGTTTCCACAACGAGCTACCATCGGAATTTTGAATCGCTTTTAGAACGTTTGAAGGGCATTGTTCCGCAAGTATATTTATTTTCAGCTTTTGCAGATTTGGGGTGTACCTTGCCAGTATTTGCCATTTATGTTGCTCAAAACCATGCGGAACCCACACCTCTTGCAAATGCTCTAGCACGGTGTTATCTTTTTCTTCTAAATATATTTCAAGTTCTCCAGTTTCTTCGGCTGGAGTTAAGTGAAATAATTTCAGATTTGGCATTTTCTGTAGATCATCCAACCCCACTGAAATTTCTCCACTAAGGTACAAATATGCCAAATGAGGAAATGGCGATTCGAACGAGGAACTGTCGGAAAGATCCACAGGATATGAGTCATCGGGCAAATTCACAGTGAGATGAGTAAGGGTATTTTGGCACGCCAGTAGAATTCTGTATAATGAGCCTTCAAAAGGATAACTGTTCCATTCTAAGTACTCCAAAGGAGGCTTTACTGTCTCGATGTACTCCTCGATTACAGAAAAACAACAGTCCGGATCGCTCCGTTTGTCCACCACTTTCAATCTCTGCAGCATAATCGGCCGCTCCGAGTCTATGGTTTCTTCGAGTATTTGAACGAATCCGCTTTGTACAGAGTTCAAAGTTAACCTCTGCCAATTGAATTAATGTATTTCAAATTATTTGCAATTTTCATGTTTTTAGAAGCCGCTGATTTGCATATATCCGTACCTGTATGGTTGAAAAAAGAATTGAAAATCGTTGGGCGTCTCTTTTAGTGAAACCCAGTGGCGTAGCGATACCTGTGACCTCAAAAGAATTAAGATGCTCCGCTGGTGATGCTTCTTTCCTACTTTCTCTAACTACTCTCTCGGTTGGGGCAACTGTTGAATTCGTACAAACTTCAGGCTTCGCCAAGGTGAGCGATTTGAGGACGGGACAATTCGAAAGAACATGCTCAATGATAGAATATGGGTTTTTTCCATCAATGATCATATTACTTAATTTAAGAGACTGTACGTGCTGTCCACAGGTAGTCCACAGTTGATGCTCCAGGTTAAGATGAGTCAAATTGCAGCTTATGACCTCGTAATGTAGAAATGGATTTCTTTCTAATTTATGGCCGCTTTTGTTCAATACTTCAAGAAACTGGCTAAAGTCCAGTAGCGATTTCATGGTTTCATTAAATCTGATTCGATTAGCACTGGTGCTGGCAAGGGTTATTTCGGTCAGTCCATTCTTATCTGGGACAAGCCGTAGAGTAGCAGTGGTTCTCCATTTGAGCAAACTAGCGTCTCTCCATTGTTTCGAGACAATTCGGATATTCTTCAGGTCTTTGACAGAAGAAACATTTTCCAAGATGTGAGAACAGATCTAATAAAAATACGATGTGAAGTTGAATAAAATTGAAAAACTCAAATGTAAAGAACAAGTAAAAAAACTAGGTATATAGAATTACAGATGGATTCGAGAGAATTGTCTTGAGCGGCTCCTCCATAATAAGCCCAAAACTGGAAGGTAGGCACAATGCAAGCAAGACTACTCAGTTTGGAAGGTAGAGTAGACTTATCAGTGGACACTGGACAACATTCCACCAAGGACTAAATGGTCTCAAGCTAAGCTGCTCTGATGTACTTTGGATGGGTACCTCAAAATATTTTTCATTGACTTTGTGAGATGTGATTTTGTCAAAAATGATATCTTATCGTGTAATTCAATGCTAAGTAATTAATTGATAATACAACTGGATTTCTGAATTTGATCAATTATTCCTCTTTTAAGGTGAAACTGATTGCCATTACCCGGCCATTTAAATAGCTAAATATTCAACTCAATGGATATCTTATATCTTCCAGCAGTACTCGGGTCAGGTTAATGTTTACCTAATCACATAAATAGAATACCTCCATAAAACAAATGAATTGCAAATAAATTATAGCCGCACACTTTATAATGAAGAAGTAGTGTTATTGGTCAATTAAATAAATTGTTTCAGGCCATTAACTCAGGTGAAATTAAGTCAGGTACAATATACAAAATATGTATTTTACAGTGAAGTTATCAACTATTACAATTATTTCCATTCTAGTTAAAATCACAATTTTATATGCATAAGGCGAACCATCTCAGTATGTAATACTGTTTGAAGTTCAAGCTTTTCAATTCGTTAATTTTTGGAAGGGTTAGTGAAGTAATCGGTGAAGCTCTTTTGGCATTTAGCTTTGCTAGCGAATTCTTGTAGAGAGTCCTTGAGGAGTTTCATAGTGACACCCTTTTTTACAAACACACAGTGAACACCTTCCTTTGATAAGTCTCGAATGTTTCGTTCTTCATCATCAAAAAATATCATAGATGTATATGGCAAACCTGTAGCCTTTTTAAATCTGGAAATTAAAGAGACATTATTAGTTAAAACTATTATTATTGTAATTTTTATGATATGGATATTTTCCTACTTCCTTTTTTACTGACTAGTGAGTTGTACTAAAACTAAGTGAAAAACTATCACCTGCTAAAGTGTGTAACTTTACATCCAGGGTAAATCTCCTTATGCTCGAAATACTTGCTCCACCCAAACAAACGAATTAACTGATTTGCACCATCAATCTCTGATGTTCTAGAAGCAATTGCCATTGGGATTCCTTGAGACTGAATGTATTCTAAAACCTCTGGAACTTCAGGATAGCAATTAATTGTTTTACCTCGGGCATCCCTTATTTTTGACCTGCAAAACACAACCACAAAGCATGACCACTAGCAATGTTTAAAGCTCTCATTGTTTTATTACCCTTTCATGGAGAATGGAGGATCTACATGAGTATCTACCCAAAACGGCCATAAAGTGTAATCTGTTAATTAAACCAAAAAGAGCATGTTATTTCTCTTTCACTTCCCTTATTTAAGTTAAGTTTTATTTAAGATTAAGTTAATCGCAATCCACTTAAATTAAGCTAGTAATATTATAAGTGAATCATTCTTTTTTTTCGTATCGCAACTAGATAAATATATATTATTATTATTATTATTATTCGCTTTGTCTTCTTACCTAAATCAAACACAATTAACGAAGGCTTTGTATTCTCTCCCGGGCCCGGTTCATTTCCATTACTAGTAGATTCTGTCATGATTATCAAGTTAAAGATGAACCAGGAAACGAAGAAAGGACTTGAGATTTTCTCCGAATTTTTATTCTTTATAGCCAGTATAAAATTCCCAGAATTTTATTACAAATTGCTCTTGGGTTCCGATGAATTTTTTTTCGAGATTTCCTAAAGTGCCGGAGGAAAACGAATGCCAATATCAGCTATTTAACAAAATTGCCAATTACTGCATCTAGTTAGTATAAGTACTATTAATAGTTACACTGGTACTTATTAACACGTTACAACAACAGGGACAGTGGATTTCACCTGACCTGTTTCATCATCTGATCTGACTGGCTGAATCTCCAATCTCTAGTTTAGCACAGCTACAGCTACAGCTCAGCTTAATGTTTTTCTTGTCTTCTTGTTTTGAGCTTGTTTGTTATCTCATGTCGACCAAAAACATTCAGCATGAGCATGTGGTAATTTTGGCGTATATATTTTACTTACTACAGTCCGATCTGGAGGTGGTTTTCTGCTGTTGTTCGATTAGTTCGATATACACATGCTGAACTGGGATAAACAGAACTAAAAAAAAGGTGCATTGCATGCATAGTTCATGTTTTTTTTGGCTATATATGATGAAAAGGTTTAGAAGAAAACTGAAAATTATAGAAACCTTCCTTCCGGGTTTCCCCTTTGCTTTCATCATTTTGGAGCTTCATGCGATAGCTCGATGTGAGAGGCATTATTGTATTTTTATCACCTCCGCTCCGCACACCGTTACTGGTCGTGGTCGTGAACACAACAACAGATTTCAGCCAACTGCGAGAATGGAATCTCGACTGTGGGAATTTTAGGTGACAACGACAACCAAGTTTCCGTTTTAACAGCTAATTTTCACATCACACATGACAAAAACGCTAACACTTCCTACTTTTATGACAGCTCCAACACATTTCTATTGTTTGGTATGTAGAAGCAAACTAGTGATTTGCTGTACATGCACTAGTTGCCAGCAAGCAACAATATTTAAAATACAGTAAAAGCATTTTATACAGGTATATACAGATATGACTATTGCTACATTGACTAAAACTAGTTTTTATAATTTTACTAGCTTTCTCTGTCATAATGAAGCAAGGGAAGGCCATAACAATACCTAAACAATTCACTTTTCTTTTCATTTTCTCTTTCACTTCCGTGCTCCATTCCAAAGTAACATTTTTTTCATCCAAAAATGTATTTACACAAAATAAGGCTGGCTAATGGAAAAGTAATTTTTCAGTGTAATTTTTCATTCGAAAAATTTTCTCGTTTTCTTATTTCCTCCGTCCCTCCCTTATCAATTTCAGAAAATTACATGGATTTTCATTAAATATAAAGTATGAAAATGATACCCGCTCGCACTAAAAAAGCGAAACATTTCTCATTCTTGCTGTGAGTAATGTCTGAACCTGCGAAGCAGTTGACGTTCCATTTAGTCCTTATTCACTTCCTTTGCTTACATTTTCCCATCATAATTTCTCCATTTTCTCATATATCTGATGCGATGATGATAGGACGAGTCTCCTCGGAGAAAGATCCGAGAAGGTACTAAATTTTCTCATTTTTATATGCATGCGAGCACCATGTATGGTCACGCTTATCAGTGAGACGCTGATTTGGCACTCCTTTCTTCCGAATATTTTTCTGCACGCAACCCTAAAATTAGGTGTCCATTCTATCAAAATAGTAATAATAATAATGGTGATAATAACGTTTCCGTTTAACGTGTGGTAGGTACTCGCTAGGCACAGACACGAAACAAAATGAATTTTATTACGACTTCTCCGTCCCAGAAAAACAGCTCCGCACTAAAAGCCTACCCAGAAATCATGTCGGCGTGTGGAAGGAAGAAAAAAACCTTTCAAACATGGCGTGGCAAATTAAATGATATTCATTTTTTAAACTCATCCATCTATAATATCAGGACAGCTCCATTTGGAGTTATGGCTGGCTTAGATTTCGGAGAAGGGAAAAAATAGCTTTACAATTATTGCGGAAAGCAATCTTCTTTTTAGCTGCTTGTGTCATGTCAGGTGTCCATTTGACATCCATATAAATACGAGACGGACCGAAGGCACCACTTTTCATTTTTCATCTCTTCAGGCTACCGCGAAGGTTCAGGAAAAGTTTTGTCCAGTTTCCAGAGAGCCTGGAATTTTGGCAGTAACAACGTCATTTATTATTACGCCTTAGAGTGAAAAAAAAGTTTCTTTGAATTTTAAAAGCAAAAAGCTCAGAGAAAGTTAAAAAGAAGTGATTTTTGAAAAGTTTTTCAAGAAAAGTAAAAAAAAAGTTTTCAAGGAAAGTTGTTCTTTAAAATGGACAAGTTAACTCAGCCTCAACCAGCCGGCGGTGGTGATGGCGATGGGGACGTAGAAATGAAAGGGAAAGCGGCAGCTCGCACTCCGCAAAGGAAAAAACGAAGACGAAAGTCATGTCCTCCTGTCCAGCGAGACTTTTCCTCGTTTTTCACCGAAGGCTTGATGTTCTTTCGAGTTGGTGACATGCACAAAGCCCTCGACTCTTTTGATAAGGTTTGTAATTATAAACGATGCTATTTCCCACTAATTACTTGAAACTGATTTGTCCTCCATATCCTATTCTCTCCTCAGTCCAATCTTTTAGTAATATATTGTTTGCCACTTCATTCATAAAACTAACGATTTCTTCTGAAGTTGACGTTTCCATATCGTAATTTCTGTATTCGACATGTCTACGAAGTATCCGTGCCGTGTTACTTCATACTTCAGACTTGCAGGCAGCCACTCTTCATTGCATTTAATCCTTCAGTTTTCTGTCTTTCATGTAATTTCTGTCGTTAGAGCATGCAATATGAAATCATTCTCCGGTGAAATATGCTAGTTTTTCGATTTATCTGATTTACCCAAAAGGTTACATTTTGCGCTAAGTTTTGATATCACAAATGGATACCGTGCCGGAACACATTGGCATTCTAATCTCATTTCCAGGCTTTCATATTACTCATGGAGAAAATTAAAAAGGGAAAGCAAAAAGCAACCATTCATTCTCTTCAAAGTTTTACACAATGCAGTTTCTTTTCCATGCATTGTCATTTTATTATAGCACACTGCNTGCAGTTTCTTTTCCATGCATTGTCATTTTATTATAGCACACTGCGTTGCAGTGCCATCCATTTTCTGTATTACAGAAGTAAGATTACGTGTGCAATACCCAGAGTAGTTTAAGAATTGAAGTTTGTTAAATCGAATCCAATGCAGCTTTATTATTTTTCAAATAGGAACATCGCATAATCGTACCATTAATTTCTATGAAAAATTCGCTCAGATTTCTTTTTTCCTGAACGGAACAGGGAACCTAACATAATAATGAAATGACTTTACCACAAGGCGAGAAAGTTTTTTCAATAAGTAATGCACCATTTTTTGCAACTTTATGGAACGCTTATGTAAAAATATGAAAAGTTTCTAGTCCAATGACTTTCTCCATTGTATTTACCAGGGCAGGTCTATTATTAGTTAAGGAAAAGAGCAAAAGTAAACAATCCACCTAAATACAAATAGTAGGAATGCCCTCAATCCCGTCGCGCGGTTCCTTGCACAGGATGATACGTGCTGTTTTTCTTTTTCCTGTATCCCGGCAACTTTCTTTTTAAGCAAAGAAACAACTTTCTTTTTGGCACCACTCCCTCACATCTATTCAAGTAAGGTTGAGCGAGTACAACTATTATTTTGTCAATTTTAATTCTCGATAGCTACTCAGATGCTCAGGTATGCGGTAGATAATGATGATGCCTACTGGAAGCTTAGCACAGAAAGGCTGTGTGAAAGTTCCCCACTTACTCTATCCTACTTCTCTGAAGCATTGTTAGTATCTGCAACGATAACATGATTTATATCGAAGGATTGTTATTGTTAATCAAAGATGCCAGCGTAGAAGTAGTAATAATGAATATGTTTATGTTTAGAGTTACACTCCACACACAGGCACGCTGGCCTAAGTATGCTGAAGTGGGGGCGTGGCCCACTTTCATATTGTCGAACTCACCATTTCTATTTTTCATTTGTGGGCTTTGCTTTCTCCACAAGAAATGTTGCAATAGTTCACATATAACGATTACGAGCTTTTCAGTACCTGCTACATGCTACTAAAGGAAAACCGGAGGGTGCATACAAATCTTAATTAAATTATTGGTGATTAGTGAAAACGGTGGGCGACGAAAAGTCAGTGAAAGTGTAAATCAATTTAAATATATTCCACCTAACTAAAATTTACTCATCTAAGCATATCAAAGCAAACATATCACTCACGCTCAGATGTTGAACTAGATAGTGAGAACTCACTCTTACTTATATTTTTATACTGAGGATATATCAGCACAGTAGGTGACAATTTAGACAAGTGTGAAGGTGAGATTAATGTGGGTAGGCAAACAGAGTTATCGAGTAGCTCTGCCTATTATCCAGATGTGTGGCTGTGATAATGGTAGATGGGAGTGTTCCCATTTCCAATAATAATAATCATGGCGTGTCAAAAGAAAAGTTTGATTTATTTCATCCAATCCATTTTCTCTGTCACCCCATGCATTCGTCAAACATAAACAATGAAACGAAAGCACCACGCGCCCATTTACTGCAGCATTGCCATATGTGCATTGGATGGTGTAAATGTAGTTTTAGTGGTTTTTTGCAATCAAATGGGCGCCTATTCTAAACCAAAGTAATATATGAATGGATGAGACTATTATTCATTAGCAATCAATACATTAAATGTCAGAGTGCCTATTGCTAAGAATTACATAAGCTAGCATGAGTCAAAAGAGCCCCTTTTCATTTTCAAAAATTGCAAATGCAGTTCTTGCTTCCGTTTCGTCAGGTGATGGAGGCAAACCTTCTGCTGCAGTATGCCTTAAAGGAAAATTAGACTTGAGCCTTTGGAAGCAAATAGGAAATGAAGATGATGATGAAGAACTCGATCAATTTCGCGATGATGCGTCACCTCTTCCAGCTCCATCGCCGATTTTAATACCTCTCTTAGCAGCAAAGAAATCTGCGCCAAAGGTTGACGATAAAATCAGGAGTTCCGATGACAGTAGAAAAGGAGATTTGTGTTTATTCTCCTTGTCTACTCATCTTTTAGCAAGCAAGCATGTACAGCCAGCAGAAAAAAGTCAGTTACTTTCTCCGCCGCGGTCGACATCGCCACCCTCAATTAGGCAGAGGAGTAGTGGTGAGCAAGGAGAAAGTGAGGAGGAAGGGATTGCGGTTGAAGAGCAGCATCAACACGAGGAGCAGGAGAAACCGCAGGAGAGTGGGAGCCGCTGGGAGAAGCTCCCACCAATTCTACTGCGAATGCCAGCGTCATCAACAACCACTGCAGCACTCTTGAGTAGCTTTATTGCTGGCTACCAATTATCAAGTGGCTCTCAGTATGCTAGTGGAGGTGGAACGGTGCAAGAGGAGGAAGTGGGAGCAGCACATTCTACGAAGAAAGTAGAGTTTGCAATGGACACTTCAGCGGAGACTGAGAAGGGAAGGCGAAGTGGAAGCGGAAAAGGTAATAAATGTGTTGTCTGCTCCACGGTAATAAAACTTAGTGTTACTGCATTTAATTTTAATTAGATTTAATTGTACTTTTAGATGGATCCACTATCCGGTCTCGCAGTGGTTCTGCGGTTCCCACAGGCCGGCGCCCATCATCTCGCACTCAGCCTACAGATATACTACAGGAAATTCGAAAAATGTCTTTGGCGTCTTCTTTGGCGTCTCAAGATGAGCAGAAGAAAAAGCAAGGTCCGACAGTTGATGCTCCTTCATCTGGTCGAAAATTTGGAAAGAAGCTGAAAAAGAAAAGGAAGGCAGAAGAAGTGTTTACTGACAAAGATAGAGCTGCGGCGGTGACTTTGGGTTCGCGAGACATTAAGCAAAGCTTGAAAGCAAAAAAGAAAAGAGATAGAAAAATGAGACTTTCTATCAGCTTTATTAGCGGCGAGAACTACGTTATTGGGACTTTGTTAGGCGAGGCTAACTACCAAATGCGAGTTAAGAAGCAGCCGGAGGCTGCTCTTCAGACTTTGAATAAGGTTACCCACGAAAATATTTTGGAGTAGTACAATAGTACACGGTGGCGTGAGCATGGAGCGCAAAAAGTATTTTTCCAATTTCCTGTCCATCCCAACTTTGACACTGTTCCCTTCTAACTTTAGACGGTAGCAGAAAATTGTCTGCACGAAGCCAAACTTTTCCACAAATTGCTGTAATAAAACAAAATTTGCTTACTTTGTACAGGCGCTGGAAATTCAGCCGAGGCATAAGGGAGCCCTTGTTGCTCGTAGTCAGTGCTATCTGAAACTGGGCGATGCAGAAGCGGCTCTTAGTGACGCTCAGCAAACGTGGGATCCTAGCAATCCAAACGAAACTTATACTCAAGGCTTGTACCAATACGCGGAGGCTTTGTACCAGTTGGGAGAATTTGAACAGGCTCTAATTGCTTTTCACCGTGGAAATCGCAGCAGAAAGGATATGGATGGGTTTCGCATCGGCATCCAGAAATGTCAAGAGGCTATCAGAAGAGCCATCGGAGACAAGAACGCAACGTCCATTCCTAACTTAGATAGAATCCTTCCCCTTATCCAAGATTTGGAGGAGGCAAAGTCGAGAATGTCACCGGAGCAGAGGAAGGAGACCGAGCAGGATCCAGATGACTCGCTTCTAAAAAATATTGCCAGATGTAAACTTGGAGAAGGCATTCAGCTAAGCACTGCGGATAGAAACTAAGGTCAAGTCGAAATTAATTACAAGAGAACTAATGGGGCAGCTCTATCTAGATAAGTCGTACCTGAAAAAATTCATTCATCGACCTGGTAGGTAAAACTATCAAGTCAAAAAGTAACATTATTACAGCACATCCAATTGCTTTATCACTTTGGGTACTTTTAATCTCTTTTGAAAAGAGGTCATAAATCAGCAAGGAATTGCAAAAGGATTACGTGATGAAGCCTGCGAGGCGCTGAAGTATTTAGAAAGCCGGGAGAGATTCTGGCGGCAGCAAAATCCGCTGTACTCCAGAAAGAACTTTGCCACAATGCTGAAAGCACACGCTTACGATATGGCATTCAAAGAGGTAAGACCACTTATATGGTCCTCGTTGATAATTGTTGGGCGGATAATTATTATTTTGATTTGTTAATTGAAGAAATCAGTAAGCGAGGAGCCAAGTGTAGCTAAATACCTGCAGAGAAGACGAAGCTCCACATTCAACTTTAAAGAGCCGACACCGCCACCGATATCGCAGCAACGACGGCGCTCTTCCGAACCTCGGCTGAACAAAGCTGGATCTCCAAAAGTGACAGAGCCACCGAAAATAGGAGACGAACATGGACAATCCCAACCTAAAAAAGTTGTGAAAAAGACTCCCTCCACTGAAAGCAGTAAAGGGAGATCTCATCGAGTTCAGTGACCTGCATGTATACATATTGATTATTAAAGGTGTCCTTTTAGTTAATGAAAGATTGCTAAAACGCAGAAATATATATTGATTGTTAATAGTAGTAAAAACGAAATCAATTGAAACAAAATACAACATCAGCTACTAATTAATTAATCATAAAATTAAAGACTATCATCCTGTGTAGCCACCCAACATCAAATTTCATATTTTTTGTGACAGTAAAATGCATGCAATCCATTTCGTAATAATTCTATTTATGGTAGAGTACAAGGAGGCAATTTTTAAAGTGACAGCAGTCACTTCAGAGTTATGAGCAAGCGAACTAACAGACACAAGAGAGAGAGAGAGAGAGAGAGAGAGAGAGAGAGGAACAATAAATAGATAAAGCCATTATGTCATAGGGAAGGTATAAAGTTACCCCATAGATGTGGACATGGACAAGTATATGGATATTGTTTGTGGAAGAGTGTGGAATCTGAATTCAGCATTATTTTTATTTTCATTTCATACTATTCACTATTGCATATGTATCACATTACTATAATAGAGTAAACCTGTGGTAAGCAAGACGAACCTGTTTTGATCACGAAACATGTGCATATAAATACGACTGCACGTAGGTTTTAGGTATATGAACACCAATACATTAGGGTTTTATAAAAAATTCATTATAAATGTCACGCAGCATAAAAATATTATGCATTAACGCAAAAGTTCAGACCAAACGAGATGCATAGCATAACATGTAAGAATTGTTTGTGTGGTTTGTGGTTTGCACGGTCAGCATTCTGCATTAATAGTTGAAGTCAGTTCGCTTGATCGTGGTAAAAGACATCTTTTACTTACACCACAACGTATAGATGCCTAGCCTTCATTATTGCTAATACATACCTGCTGAAATTTTAATGCGAAGCTGCAAAGTTGTTTTTCCTCAGTAATAATATTGACACATTCAAGGTGACATCAAAAATGGAGTGGGTAGGCACCGTATTTCTTGGTATTGCCCTTATAGTGCTATGGTTCTTTTCGAATCGATTCCGCCGTGGAAGTTCTCTTCCTCCAGGTAAGAGTACTACATAAATGCTACTTTGACATAAATGTCAGATCGATAGTGACGCTACACGTAATGCAATGAAATAGGGCCAACGCCACTTCCATTCATCGGAAATTTAATTCAAATTGGACTGCAGGATCCAGTCAACTTTCTTGCTCTCCACAAGCTCTCGAAGAAGTATGGAGACCTGACAAGTTTAAAAATAGGGTCTCAGGATTACCGTGAGTGTCCATTTAATGTTTCCTACTGGGAATTATGGAACTAACTAGTTGTAGTTAGTAAGGCGCTTTTAAAAACCTCTTTTAAAATAATAACTAATTATGTTGGTACGCATAACCATTATGTTCTAATCCGATGCTATTATTTCTTATTGTTAGTGCTAGTGTCGTCAAGTAGCACTGCAGTAGATTTATACTCTAGAGCTGACTGCCTGAATCGTCCTACGAGCGGAGCGATACAAGATAGAAACCTGAAGCAGAACATTGGTCACTATAAATTTCCGAGATTTTTAATTGTAATGTCTGTCAGTTTGAGTCACAAACTGATTAAATTTGTATGTCTATGAATGTACAGGGATGGCATTTAGTAACGACGAAGGATGGCAAAACATTCGAAAATTTACAAGCAAATCATTACGACAGTTTGGATTTGGGAATAGAAGTGCTATGGCAAAACTTGTCAAAGAGGAGCTGATAAACCTCGTGGATGACTTGCAACAAAAAATCGTCAAGTCCAAGGATGGTGTTCTGTGCTTTGACCAGTCATTCCAAACTAGTTTCCTTAATTTGATGTCGAGCATGATTACCGGAAAAAGGCATTCTTATGACGACAAGGAGCTCCAGAAATTGCAAAGAGCAAGCAGGGAGTGGTTCGATGCACCAATTCTGGGGGTTCTCACTGTTATGGCGTTTCCCTTTACCAGGCACATTTGTCCGGGATTTCTGGGATACACCCAGCAAATAAACGCTTTAAAAGATATACACAGTTACGCACGAGTATGAATAACAAGTCATATCACCTGAACTATATCTTTTGTATTTATGTTTCGACTTGCCCCAGAAAAAGTATATTGAATCAATTTATATATTTTCAGAAAATTTTGGACGACCATCGACAGAAACGGGATTTCCTGGACACTCCAAAATGCTTCACCGACCTGTTTCTAAAGATGGCAGAGGAGCAAAAGGAAAATCCAGCACATATCTTTACAGGTGAGTGGATCTCCTCCACCTTTTGCAGTCTATTTAATTACCTAAGTGAACCTGAAATATTTTTTTCAGATGACCAGTTTGCTGTTTTATGCACTGACCTGTTCCAAGGAGGATCAGATACAACTTCAGCTTGGCTTAGTTTTGCCATTTTGCTGATAACTTGTCATCCCACTGTCCAGGAGAAGATAGTTGCTGAAATATCAACTGTTGTCGGATTTGAAAGATCGCCTGAGCCCCAGGATATGGAGAGGTTTGAAATTTAATATATCTCTGTGGGTATTCTAATTCTGGATAATATTTCTAGTGATAAGTGAATGACTTTTATGCAATAAACATAGCATGCCATACACTCAGGCTGTCATGCATGAAATCCACCGGTTTTCGCGGCTTGTGGTGATTCTGCCACCACGAGAAGCGATCAGCGACTTCCACTATAAAGGCTATCTTATTAAAAAGGTAATATTTTTTTTAGTTAATTCGGCAATCTCGACAATCATTTATTTAATCTGTGGAGTTGTGGATTACTCTACAGGATACAACAATACTGGTGAATTTGCATAGTTGCTACAAGGATGACACCGTCTGGCTTGAACCTGACTCATTTCTCCCTGAAAGATTTTTGAGTACTGACGGGTTACGAGTTATGAACGCGGAAAGATTGCCTATAACATTTGGAGCAGGTCTATTGATAAATTCCATTACAAAAATTAATCCTGATAAAAGTCGCATCTAGTCTCAAGTTACACACACTTCTTTCATTTTAAGGTCGCAGAATTTGCTTTGGAGAGTCCATGGCTAAAGATAGTGGTTTCTTGTATTTCGTAACGCTGCTGCAAAAGTTTTCGTTCAAGCTTCCAGGAGCCAGTTACCCGACACCAACCCTTGAAGTTGTGCCTGGGATTATCTTGAGTCCCAAGCCTTTTTATGTTGCCGTTGATAGAAGGCGTCATTCTTGAAGAAGTGATGTCTTTAATTTGTTGTTTAAATGCCTCAACTGTAGTGCGTTTCGCTCTTTGATATCTTGAATTTAAAAATATTTTTTACCAACTTACTGAATTTCTTATTTACGATACTTACATATGGACGACGTTATGAATTTCGTCGTAAGTTTATTTCAGCTTTCAGCATCATTAAAAATGAAAACACATTAAAATACATACGTCAAAAGTGTCATGCTCTTTTCCATTATCGCCTTGCATCGTTACACGCACGCCTGTCTCCATAATACCTATTAAGATCATTTTGGTAATCGATTTACCTGTCAGTTTATTCATTTTTTAAACTGCAAAAGACGTTGACTTTACCAAACAAATAAATGGTATGTCTAATTTAAGAAAAGCTTTCTTATGCTTGCTAATGGCTTGCGATGACAATACAAAGTAAAACTCAAGTAGGTGTCTATTTTTTATTTTGTTTTTTACTTATAGTTAGGTATGCACTCGTAGTGTTGACATGTCTTATGGTGTAATTTACCTCATGTGAGGAAACCAAAATGACAATAAACGAATAAACGAATATGCAAGTCACGTTCTATTTTAAGTTTAGGAACCTATGAAGTCCAGACATTATGTTGTTGTGTGCGTATGTATGTAGGTTAGGTAGGTATACAAACTCATCAAAGGTATGCTTTTCCATGTCGTGTAGTTAGCATTAAAAAACATGTTACGAAAAAAGTCATTATTGACTAGGTATTTATTACAGCGACAGCACTTCAACTTGTGAACTTGTGTTTTGCTTATTTCATTTCATTCATTATCATTGAAGAGTTCTAATATTAAAAATTAAATTCTGAACCGGGATCAATCCCAACTCAAAGTAGATGCCTCTACTAGAGCCCAATCTACTGTTAGTCGCGCATATGAAAATCGCCTGATAGTGATAGAAAGAAAGTAGGAAAAAATGATAGCTCTACTGTTTTCATTATTTTCACTTTTGTTGGGTCTTTCCCAACAATATTCTTTAAATCTAAGAGATAGTGACGAAAATCCTGCTGTGACGCTTTTAAGAGACTATGTGAGGATCAAGACTGTACAACCTAATCCGGAAGATGGATATGGTAAAATAGCATAGTTAATAATAAAAGAAGTTTAAAGATGTTCAGAGATGCTCAAACTAGATTTATAGTTCAAGCAATCAAGTTCCTGCGAGGAATCTCAGAAGACATAGGATTGAAGTTCAATGTCGTAGAAATGGAAGCACCCAACTTATTTGCGGTGGTAATGACATGGGAAGGGCAAAATTCCAGCTTGAAATCGATATTACTCAACTCCCACATGGACGTAGTACCCGCTGATTCTGTACAGCAATTCTTTTTATATAAATACAAGGCCATAAAACGGAAGCTCAAATATAAATGTGCATTTGCACACCTGTACCTGTTTGTGTTTCAGACTAATTGGATATATCCTCCTTTTGACGCATATAAGACTCCAGAAGGAAGGATCTACGGTCGAGGTACAGAAGACATGAAATCTGTCACGATTGCTGAGCTAGAAGCAATACGACGGTTAAAAAATTCCGGTTTCCGGCCTCTTCGAAGTGTTTATGTAACCGTTATGCCGGATGAGGAACTTGGTGGCTTGAGAGGAACAAGGCCATTTGTACAAACAGATTACTTTAAAAGTCTAAACGTGGGCTTTGATATAGATGAGGGATTTGCTGTCAACAAGAGCAACACCATTTATATAATAAATGCAGAGAAGAATGCATGGAGTAAGTTAAAGACTATTATTTAGGACTTATGATATCAATGGAATTCTGTACTAATTATCTTTTTCACTTTTACTATAAGAATTCAACATCACGGCAAAAGGAATTCCAAACCATGGCTCAAGTTTTCCACAGTATACCGCACCACAACGTCTTCAAGTTGTAATTGACAGACTAATGTCCTTCCGACAGTTGCAATATCTCAAGTTGCTACTGAATGAAACGTTGGACACTGTAACTTCTGTGAATTTGGTCAGGCTCGGGGTAAGGTGAAACACGATTGGCTTTCTCGTTTATTTTCAACATGTTTTCGACTTTACTACATAGATCATCTAAATTTAGGGTGGTGATTCCGACAACTCAATTCCCAGCGCAGTATGGGCTTCTTTTGATATGAGAATATGGGAAAAACCCGACTGGACTTTCAAGGATGTTGACAAGCTACTTGATTCAATTCTGACCGCAGCTCGGCTCGGCTCAAAGGATCCCCAAGAAAATGTTACCATTGATTTTCTAATTAAATCGGAAGAATCTGGACGCACTCCAGCTAATGCCTCAAATCCGTGGTGGACAGAGTTGCAGAGGATATGCATGAACGAACTGTATATTATGGCAATACTATCTTTATTATTTTTTAATTAGTTATTGGTTATACAATATTTAATGTCTGATTAATCTGTATTAAATGGAAATTTATTGCATGTTACACAGAAATGTGACGTGCGAGGCTCACATTCTTGTCCCTGCCACGGATGGAAGATTTATTAGGAACTTGGGAATACCTGCCTTCGGTATCAATCCATTTCCTAACACGCCAAGCACCGCACACCAGGACAATGAATTTATCGATGAAACTGATTTTTTACAAGGAATTGATAGATATGTGAAACTTATCAGCAACTTTGCAATGCTGTCGGCAGACATATCGCCATAAGCTAAAATTTTATTTTAATTTTCAATTCAAAATTCAAGTATTCACTTACAATTTTGTCAATAGACTCTAAATTAATTTTTAACAATTCGTTGTAACTATAATAAATGGAGATTTACAAGTAAGTTGAATACGTTTCGATTTATTTTTAGTTGACAATTAGTTATTAGAACAAGTTACGACCAGAAGTGGAAAATAACATGCCGTGTGGAAGTTTGGAATATCGGAGGTCTTCTATCCTGAAGCCATTATAGCCTCGATTTCTTCAACTCTATGAATTAAAGACGAAAGTTTCATATTAGCCGAACATGGTTAATTAATGCCAACAAAGCGTTGAAATCTTACGTTCTGGGAACATTGCTCAATAGTGTTGCCCCATCATCAGTTACAAGAACCACGTCTTCAATTCTTAAACCGCCAAAATTTCGGAATTGCTCAATTTTTTCAGGAACAAGAAATCTATTGAGATTGGTGTTTGCCTTGGCTTTGTTCAAGCACTTTACAAATTAATAATTTTAAGAAAGAAGTTTAGGTGATATTGAGATTAATTACGACGATGAGGACGTCTAAAAAGTTCAAAACAACTTGACTTACATAATCGATAAAGTAACAGCCAGGCTCAATAGCTAGAACCATTCCGGTTTTGAGGGTAATTGGCTGACGACGACCATTTTCGGTACCAGGATCGCCGTCCAAGTAACCTCCAACGTCATGAACATCACATCCTAAGAAATGTCCCAATGGATACGGTTGAAAGGTGTCTCTCAATTTCGCCTGTAACAACTTGGCTGAATAAATGAACTGGAAAAGGACTGTTCATAGTCTATGAACCAGGTAATTGCATACCCAAAGGCTAATAAATAGGTGGAAATATTAATGACGAATATATTTGTACTTGTATCATTTCTTCAATGTCACCTTGTAGAATTCCATAGTCTAATAATCCCGATAACATCGTTTGACTGGCAATAGCAGATATATGAACCCAGTTTACACCTATAAAAATAATCCGAGCACCTAAGCGCATTGAAAAAAAACATTTTTGCTGTGTTGTGGTGGGTCTAGTAAATCCTATAAACCTGGTTTGATGGCTTCAAGTGTTGCTCTATGGAAATAAATAATCATTACGTACATACCTAAATAAAAACAATTTCAAGAAACGTAAATGGAGGAAATGATTGATAATACAAGTTTTAATCTTACGTATTCAGCACCCATATCAAATGAGCTAATGAAATTAATAACAAAAAACATGAATTTCGGAATTTCATTTTACAGGAACAAGTTTAACGTCAAAATAATAGTTTTCATTTTTTACTCTAATCAACTAAATATAGATACTTCAGCGTTTACATTTACGTTTAAAGTTGTGTATGCACATAAATGCAGATTAGAGTATTGTAGCGTATTTTATTTTTATATAGCGTAGTTGCAAATGTTAGCTTATTACCATATGTCTCCGTCATTAATAGTTTTGTCATTTGGGGCACCTGCATGACCTGTTAAAATTAAAACTCAAAAAAATTCAGTTTCATGATAAAGTTTCAGGAACTTCACTAATTACCATAATGTAGAATAGCTGTAGTCTCCGCTGAACCACAAACGGAGGTGTATGAGCAATGCCGGCATCCGCCGTAATAGTAGCAGCAGTATTGAAACAAGGCCTCGCACTGATACTCTTTCATTCCCGGACTAACCCGTTTCATAACTTGAATATGTGAAAGGGATGAAATTTCGCATGCATATCTGATCACTTGAACTTCCAGATCCGTCTTGATTACACGGCTGCAAGTTACCGTATCTGCAAATTATTTGTTGTGATATATAGTAGGGAGGAAATTGCAAATATCAACAGACATACTTACCATTCCTCGATTTTGGGATGTAGACTGTCACTGTCAACTTTAAATCTGGTAGTCCAGATAAAATTCATGTAGTGTTTAGTATTTATCTACCATGTACAAGCTAACTGCAGTGTAAATCTTGGCTCACTTACTGCGAAATCCCTTCGAACTTAGGTTTGCAGCATCCCTTGAAACAGCTCTGTTCGAAAGAAAACGTTTTCCAGTAGTAGTCAAGAAAATGTACTAGGTATATAGGTACTTAATGTACATTTTTGTTCACCGATTACCAGCGTTAGGAGCGCAGAGGGATTCATTTCTTTCAATTTCTCTTCCATCTAACCAATAAACGGATAATAATTCATTCTTTAAAACTATTTCTGAATGATCACTGCTGTCACTGATGCTGATAACTATTACCTGATCCACATAGTAAACGTTGTCAACCTCATATCTTTTGCTGTAGCTCTCCAAGGCAGGAACTCTTCCCACCCAAATCGCATCTTCTTCGGATAGTCGTGGAAAAAATAATATTGAAGCTCCGTCGCTTATCCTAATAGCACCAAAACAGTCTGCTTCGGTCACCCCAAAGGTCCAATGGAAGTACGAGCTCTTTAATCGTTATATGAAAGAGATAGTTATGTAGGTACATAAAACTTAAAGATAGGCACAGGAAATCCTCAAGCTTACTGACTTGTCGAAATACAGGGCCCACATCAGAGCAATAGCGAGTTTCCTCTTTCCCACCCTGAAGCAACACGATAGAACTTCGGCTAATGTTCGAATCCGCCTGTAGGAGTCCCAGTAATCGTTTCCTGTTCAAAGAGAATAAAGATGCTGGAACAGACAATGTGTGCTCGCCCATGGAGTAACATGCGGACCTAGAGAACAATTGCTTTCACTATAAAAATGCTCTTCGGCCAAGCATTATCAGTGCTCAAGTTATTGGTTTTGTTTACCTGGTTTGCACAGCCATACTTAATTTCTCCGGGGCTATTGAATCACTTGCGTATGACATCAATCAGAAAATGTCAGCAACATGGATCTACTTCTGAATTTCTGAACTTACGCTGCCTTGTGAAACTAGCTGACTAACTTTATTTATGACTATGTACTCCACAATATCCAGGAAGTTTTCTGAGATTCGAATCCAAATTTGTTTATGTTATGTATCTTCACAGATTGCCGCTGCCCTGCAAAAACTGTGTTAGTCACACAAACATGTAGCTACTTCTATTTATAAAAATTAATTATAGCTTATGCTTCAACACGTAGCTTAGGCTTTTGTACCTCAGATTGGATTGTGACGTTATGATCATGCTTCCCATACAATATTACTGTTTACTGAGAGAAATCTGCTCGCCATACGCCTTTATGTACCTTGCCTAATCTTGTTTGCTTAACCTACACTCGGGTAATAATATGCGCGCACATGTACACATATTTAATTTTACAGTGTGTGCGATGAGAAGATAAACTTCCTATATGAAAAGCGAGTTCCTTAGTGAGCAATGCCAATTGATGACAGATTTACTGTCCTACTGTGCTGCGGTTTTTATGATGCTCTCTTGTTCAATGAACATCTTTTGTGATTTTTCTGCAAAATTCGACGTATTTGATTCATCAAGATCAATACCAACATAATTTAATAATCACATAATGAAAGTGCTTTAACTAATGTAAGACGATACGTTTCATCACGCTGCGCTTGTACTTTATCCGTCAGGATATAGATTAAGATATAAAATGAGTAACTTTAATTTGACTGTAATATTAGTTTTTGGAAGGAAGCCTGACTTCCCTGAGTATAATATCATTGTCTTTTGGTCGATTCCATGGCTGCTCTGATCCTGAGGCGAATATTGCAAAAACAATGGCGTCGGTGATGTAAATTCCTGATGCAATGACAAAAACATACTGCCAGTTCTGTATGGAAGGCTGTAATAAAAATATCAACAATGAACCAAAATAATGCAATAAAAATGGAAATTTTGTTAAAAAACAGACCCTTTTTACTTGCGGGCTTGAGCTTGGCGTGTATACACGGTAAATTAACAGTTACCGGCTCTATCAGTATCATAGTAACCTTAAATGCAAAAATGCAAGAGTAGGATATCATACGTTAACGCAAGTCTGGATTCACTCACACCTAAATGACCCTCACTACCCCTCTAGCTTGGCTCGGGATAGTCGTAGAGAAATCGTTTCAGCGCAAACTACCGGAGAGGGGCAAGCGAATATTATATGAATTTACAGAAACCTTCTAACTTTTACCAGTTTTGAGTAAACATGGGGGAATCCCCTCAAAAATCGCGTTTTTACGAATCTCGGCTCGGACTCCGCTTACTATTCGGCAAATTGTACCGAATTGAAGCATGATAGGAAAAATTCTGAGGTTATGCGGCGATGTCAGAAGCATTTGGAATCGATTGGTCCATATTTAAAAAATGTGCATTCAGCAAATTCAAAATGAATTACCATCAAAGGTGAGTACGACGTTCGATTGGACGGGAGGACTACTATTACTTTATGTACTGGCTATATGAAAATGTATACCTAGGTACATGGTTGCCTGCAGCTACATTAAGTTATATTTGATGGCGAATAACGCAATGCGAAGCATAAATGTGCAATTTTAACCTGTTCACATATTACGTAACGACTTCACCTAAAGGG
>JAHZND010004853.1:0-14754 GCA_027744115.1 Acrocyrtus sp. NNG-2020 | reverse complement strand
GAACAACATTTTAGTTACCACTTGCACTTGTCCATAAAATGGGCATTGTAGGAAAACATTTTACTGATTAGATTACGTGCGGTAAGATAAGATTGAGAAAGAGAAAAAAAAGTATTTTACGAACAGAGAAAAAAATTGCCACATTGTTAGGATTCTATCATGCGAGAGAAGTCATCCATAATTTTCGTCAAAAAATGCTTTAGTCTTCCAGGTGAGTTGACAAATCGTGACTTTTTGTACCACCGGGAAGTGCCTCTTTGCCTTTGTTTCAATAAATTTTGTTTCCATTTTTTCTAGCATGGAAAACTTTAAAGCTACGTAAGAAGATAGGTCAGCATAGCTAGAGAGATATTTTTCATGCACATACCTTGCTGAAGGAAAAGGTCCTTGAAAGATGTAGAAAAAAGATAAAGAAAGGCTCATTGTCAGTAAAAATATATCGCCTACTATGAAGGTCAAGTCATATTTACTTAGAGTACCGACAGATACTTAGACAAGATAAACTGAGAAAATAAAATGGCATAAAACCTTTCTTACTAACAAATTAAAAATTCAAAAAAACTGATGAACTTGTTTAATTGAAGTGGCGAATTGTACGCTAGTGGAAGTGCAGCAAGAGCAAACTAGCCCGCATCTTTGTCTTTTATTACAAAACGGAAGGGAACGTGACGTTCACACAAGCAGCAGACGTGAGAAGCTATCACTCCATGAAATCTTCCTCATGCCACCATCAGCTTTTTTTCAATGAAAACTTTTTAAAACAGAATTTCGCAGCCACAAAGCCATTAACTTAAACGACTCCCTTACTGATTACCTATTTACCTTGCAATTTCCACTTATCATATATAATCTCTTCGCCCTGCACAACCAATTGAAAAGTGGAAGGTGCATGAATAATGTAACACTTCCGGTTTCTTCTCTTTCATATACCTACAAGAGCTGACCCAACCGAACAGCCAAAATGCTCCCTTCTTTTTATTTTACGCTGAAATTGCAGGGAGTACATTTTTTCAGGTGAGCTTCCCCTTCCATATTATTACTCCCCTACCTGTAATCCATACCTTTCATCAAATATTCATACTCGACTCGGTCTCCTCTGTACAGGGTTAATAATGGAGCTGCTCATTACTTGCACGTAAAAGGGCAACAATGAAATAATGATACCCGAGTACGGGTATCATCAGCATGTCATGCTCAAACACTAAAAATCAGAAATAAATAAATAAATATGCTCATCACATGAAGCATTTTATCTGGACAGATCTCTTCCCTATTTTCCCAGGAAATGGAATAGGTAAAAAACGCGTCTCATCTCTGTACCTCATCGTTCTTTCTGAAGGTTACCAATTTATTTTTTTGCTGTCACACCACATTGTCCGCCTTCGCACTAGATGCAACATACACCGTTAGATTTTTTGTCTTGTTCCACTCATATCAGATTAGCTCATCAATTTAACTTTCATTTTCAATCGGTCACGCTAATCGCCACCAAGTGCGCTCAACCGATGAGCAAGAGAAATATTATACAGAACGGAGCTGCTTGTAGCTGCATTTACCCTGCCTTAAGGTGGTGAGGTAATACAAAAATGCACGAACTTAGGTAAAACTCGAAGAACTGTAAAATTTCACCTGGTACTCATTCATTATAGATGGAAAGCTATGCAATTTTTACGGCCATTTATATGACAAAACCAAATGAATAAATAAATGAGTAGCTGGCTTGCTTTTTCAACTGGCATTTCCTGATTTAGTAGTGGAAATTGCTTACTTTTCCAGATGCCCGATTAAATCCGCAGGAAGAGGAAGTGAGTCAGAAAGAGTTAATTAGGTATACAAATATTTACTCGAATTTAAAAAATACTGAAGTGAAAAGAAAGTTTACAAAAAGTTCTTTGTAATAGCTTATGCATTAATCATTGCCTTTGCATTATGACTTGTTACACTTGCCCAGATTTGCAATATTATTAATGGCACTGACTGGAACTATAAAAATATCTAAGTAAGTCCCTATTGCCTATAGATTCCTAAAACTGCATCTTCAAAAGATTGAAAATGCTGCAACGGAATTGTCACCTACCGATTTTTTTGAAGTAGTTTGCATAAACTTACAAACTTGTTAGCGTGTTAAAATGTCTAAATGTGATTAGCCTGGGCTTATATTAATGAGTTAAATGCTTACTTGAACTTTGAGGTTGATGGTTCATCTTTTCAATCTCCACTCCAAGCCGAAGATCCATGATCATTTCCACAAATAAAAGTTATACAACTCGGTCCGATTCCGCTTTTACGAGATTTTTACGCGATGTATTGCAAACTTTAATATAATGCTCTTTTTCTTTTAATAAATTGTCCTTAAATGTCTTAATTAAACATCGTTAATTCAAAAACCTCCACTAGGCCAATTGTGTCCCAAAAATGGGCCACTTTTACATTAAGTTAAATTGCAGTTTCCAACGTTACTAAATAGCTAAATAGCCTCACTTTCTAGAAATGTAAAATTGTAAAATACTTTCCCCACTTGATTTGCAACTTGCACTTGTCGATAATAAAAGTTATATTTTTGTCTCACATTAACCCACTCATTAAATCCTGGGGAACTCCTATCATTCCAAGAAGCCTTTACACTTGACGCTGTGCTGTCACCCACAATACTGACAGTCGATTACAGACTAACCAAACTTTTAATCCTCTCGTTGATTTTTGACAAAAAGTACTGCCATTTGCTCCCGATCAGGGTTGATGTTGTCACTCTCTCAACTAACAACTAGCTAGTCACTTTATGATCTAAAAGTGTATTATAGTGCTGTTCTTCTGTTCTCTCCAGGGTCTAGGGTCAATCGGGATCCCTTATAGCTCCCAGCTCAACCTCATTATGTATTCTGTAAGTTAACGCTAATAGCAAGTCAGGAACGTTCAGTGCTACTACGTCTGTTCGGGATGTAGATACAGTCATATCGGTAAGGCACATAGGGATTGGGAAAAGGTTGAATGAAAAAAATGAGCCATGGGATTATCATCAGCATCATCGCTATCTTACTTTTTTGCTATTATTTGTACATTTTGTTCCTGTGAAAGCACTCTATTAACTTAAGGTGCAATGTGTGTGCAGTATGGAACGCAGAAACACTTTGCTTATCCGGTTTGTGTTAATTTCGTTAGCTACGTTAGAACATTCACATCATCCCTCAGCTGAAATGAAACGGAGGGGTACAAAAAATTCATACATTGGTAGTACGCTTTCGGAGGGTTTGACCTGGAATCAATATGCTGAGAGGGTGCGGATGGGGATGCCCTGCTACAAAATAAGTACGCAGCTCTTTCAATGCACCGCACCTCATCGTTCATGCAATTTTAAATGGTCTGATGAGCAATGAGCATATTGTTGGATGTCCCAGTAGTGCATTACCCACGCATTTATTATGACATTTGGGTTCGCTCATTCAAGTCCCTTTTTTTACGTGGCCCTTTTTGGTCCCGCTGTGCACATCACAAGACTGGATTAGATTACATCCCATTATCGTTTAGCTTACAAGGGAAAGCTGGCTCGTCATCACAAAATGCTCATTTGGAAAGTTATAGGGAAGCGAAGCTAAAAATTCAGCCAGAGCCCAGAGTGGGCTAGTGGGAACAGGAACAGGAGCACGATAAAAACTGCTTCGGTTAGGGTGATGTTTTGAGGTTTAGCCTTTTTTCTGAATCTAGAAAGGGATTGGTGGACAGCTGGTAGGAATCAAGTCCTCCGCGAAGGAAAATCCTATCCCAGAGTCTGTTGTCAAGTCCCTGCCTCCTAAATCCCTTTTTTTGTTTTGATTTTCGGATCCATGCCTTTTAGAGACATCTTTTCATTCTTTGAAAAAGTGATGGTTGCTTTTACATTTGGGAAGTTGGACGATGAAAGCAAAGTCTGAAAAAAATAATTCAACTTTTGCAAGTTTTATTGCAGAGGCAAAAAACGCACTTTAATTTTAGTTTTATATCAAGAAAAATCATCACGAACCAATGGACTGATTGCTAAGCACAATTCTCTATTCTGCTGAGAGTAATTCGTAAATTCATAATAAATTAGCATTTATTATCCTGATTTCCCAAAAAGTTGCTTTCAATCCACAAAAAATCATGCATAAATAAAATCAACAAAAATAAACCCGGCATTTCTCTTTTCTTGATCACTCTCTCAAACATTTGTTTAAGCTATACAGAGATCTGTACATCTAATGCAGGTCGTTCCTTTTGTATTCCCTTCAGATAGCCCTTTCACTACCCTCATCATCATTTCATCTTTACATCTTTCGGCTTTTCCCCAAATTAGCTCATCGTGAATATTACAGTACACGGTTGGCTGAATTTTATCCAATTAATCGCCATCCAAACTAAACCTGCATAAACAAAATTCTATTATGTTTTAGCCCCTCATTAATACGCACATTGAGCTCATTGGCAGTCTCGGCCTGGAAAAGGATAATACGCGTATTTCTTACTTGGCTGATTATTGGAAAGGTGTGCTAGGTGTACTTACCTATTCTAATTACAGTAAGAAAGGAAAACCTTTTCGTCGCCATTAGCTCACCGTGCATTCGTCGACTCGTCTGTCTGGCTTTTGTGAGAAACCTTCTTACAAGTATCACAAGATCTGTATCACGAGCAAACTCTTTTTACTCCCATCACTTTTCCGACTAATTTCCCATTGTTATTGAGAAAAATATTCGGAAGGAAGAATGAAAAAGCCAGCTTGCCTCTCTGGACAGTCCACTTCATTCAAAAATAGGAAAAGCAAATATATTATCTACAATAAAAATCTAGCCTCGTTTGCTTTTCTTGTCAGAAAAATGATCTCAAAAATTTACTTGTATTTGGGAAAAGACTTGTTGACGGAGGGACTGTGCCTTGTTGTTGAAAATTAAGGTGTGCATGTTGCATTTTCACCTCTTTGATTATTGCAGTTCATAATTCCGACATAACAAAAAGTAATGGGAAGTGCTTTTTTCCATAATCTAGCTCATTTTCCTATTGTCGGAAGTGATGTTATTGTTACAAAATGAGACAGTTTATATTTTTCCAGGGAACCCATCTGCTTTTAAATAGGTATTGTTGATACTTGACGAGAATGGTTTCGCACTGCGATAATTTTTCTCACTCTCATTGGAAAAGTGCGCACGTCACCTTTATGGCTTCATTTACTGCCGAATTTGTCAGATCAACTTTAAACATCTTCATATGCTTAAGGATTAAAAGAAAAGTTTGAACTAGTACTAGTACCAAATCCATCCAAGATTCATATTTTTTCTCTGACAAACCCGCGACCGGCAAATTAAAAGAAATTTTTAGATGTAGAGTAAAGTGGGGTTCTATTTACATAAAATGCCTATTTGCCTAAAGTTTTGAACGAACACAATACAATAGTAGCGCGATAAGTGGGCCCGTTAGCATAACTCGGAATCAAAACATCTCATTTGGAGATAGTAAATTATTTTCCCCTTAATCCTTTGTAGTTTCTTCTAGTGCTAGAAATCAGGTTGGAATCTCAAGGACATTCTTAGATTTGAAATATAATGGGACGAAAGTGGTCGACATTAAATGTGGATATACGGTTAAATAGGCAAAATGCATAAACCGGACAATTATCAAGGTTAACTAATTGCTTCACGTTGAAATTGGAGCTTGAATCTTTGTTCGTTTTTTACTGTTATTGCATTCGCTCTCACTTTTCATCACTTTTTATGAGATATAATATGCATCCGTTTTTATGTTGAATAGGTATGCATTTTATATCGCCTCCCTTCACTTCTAAATTAGGTAGGCATTCTTAACAAAAAAGGGTTCTACAGCTAAATGGATAACCTTGAAGGAAGTATAAAAAACAGGAATTGTAAAAAAGTAAAAATTTACAAAGGTGATAACTTATCTTTGATAGCTAATCTGAACTATTTCTCAGCAGCTTAGAAATTCGACTCTAGTACAGCATAATCTGATGTAAGTACATGTAAACCGGTGTATCTCCTTACAAAATATCAAACCTTGCTTATCGATGAAATCAGGTGCTTTGTCATATTATCATACTAACATACGTAAATGCATTTTTTACTTGTCCTAACTTATATATGATTGCGCTTATAAGCTTTAGAGGGACTACATAAATAAATTGTAATTTGAGAACAATTTCCTTTCCAACCTTTCAGCACCTAAAAAGAAGTTAAATTGTCTGAAAGAACACTAGAATAAAAAATAAGTGATAAAAAATAGTTCACATATCTCTCCTTATCTACATACACGTTTAATAATCCAAGACGCACCTTAAGTTCCATCTAAATAAATTGCATCTTGCATGCACAAAAACTTTCATACTTTCATGTGAAGAACAGAAACAAAGTTTTATAAGACATCTCGAAGGAGCTCGATCTGCGTGAGTAGGATGAAGCAAGTTGCGATGAAAGTTTCAGTTTACACTCTATTCATACAACGATTTTTATCCGTGGGTCCTCACACTGGAAAATATAAAAATTGCCAAAGGATCCCAAAGTATACAATAAATTAACTAAAATACAACTTGTTTTTCTTCTTTGACAAAAGACTCCTTTTTAGAAGGTACATATAGCAATTTATTCTTTTTTTTCATTGTTCAGCCACTGACAAGAAATGGTAGGAGTGAGAGTGATGAAAACGGGAGCAAGGCATTTTTAATGCCCTTTTGACTGCCATCTTTTTTCGTGGCTCAAATATCACCTGGAAAAGGTTCCACCCTCTCTTTCATGCCTTTCTTTGTGAATGAATTTTGTGTAGCAATTATTTGTAGAACTTGCATTCTTCGGAACTTTCTATCATTCATCGAAAAGCTAAACAACGAACAATTTTGTAAGTTTTTTATTCATCTCGTGAGAAATCCTTTTCTTCCATTCATCTCTAACTTTAAATGTCTTCAAGAAAACAAAGATGAATAAACAGGATTTTGCTTTCATGCAGGTCTTAAAAAAGAAAAAAAAGGTGAAGAAAAACAGTACTACAGTTACTGTTCCAAGCACAGGGGCAGATAGCAATCTTTTGTCAGCTTTTTAAGGGTTGGTGCTGATTTGAAATGTCCAACCGAGAAAAGTCTCACAAGTCTCATTTTACCTTCTTAGTTGAGATAAACCCAACAGTTAAATAATAATAAAATATTTTCAATTAAATATTTCGTTATAGCGTAAGAATCGAGTTTTAAGTTTTAATGCTTCATCTGCCAATAAAAAAATTGGGAATTATGGTGGTAGTCAAATGACAGGAGAGGGGAGATTAATTTTGGTTTTCTACTTTCAAAGTACATCTCCACAGTTTTTTCTGATGGTGTGACGTCACGTGTGATACTGACTCTACTTTCATACTGTGATTTCATGGCTTTCCCCCATCCCATCTCGCAAAACGTTAAAAGCTGATACAATTTTTTTTGAAGTGGTAACTAGAGCGAAAGCAAACGTTGATGGATACTCCCTTTACAATAATGGAAAGGGCGAACGGCCGCATGTAATTCACACTTGAAAATAAAGCCAGCAGCGAGGGAAACTGAAAGGGAGAGGCTTCACCAACCGACCAACACCCGTACCATATTTTTCTTACTTTTTGAGCTTTTCAAATAAAAATAATATGGGTGGTGGTGGTGTGACGAGGAGGATGAGCCTCTTAGCACTTTTGTCAATAATATTGGCGTTGGAAAAAAAAATTCAAAGTAAGGCATGAGTCCTCTCGTGTCACCCACCACTAGAAAAAAAACGATATAATTTGATCCACAATTTTTAAAATTTTACTCTGCCCAGCAGCTAGTCAGTGTCATCACTGGTAGAAAAATGAGAAGAGTGTAGTGGCCCAAAAGCACGCACACATCCGCTCTTTTGTCAAACGACAAAAGCGAAATTAATTTAAGCAAAATAATTTTAAAATTTGTAGTTTTTTTTAATATGCAGCTAGTGAAATTATAATAATTCGGTCAGACAAAAGGGCACTGCGTATCCGAGTAGAAGTCCTCAACTTAAAATATGCGGTTACAAAAAGCTGCCGTTCTTTATAGCTTGAGATCCGCTCTCAATATTCTCGTTGAACCGTATAATTTCGTGTACATAGTTTTATTACAGTAATTCAAGTTGATGAAAACGGTGACAGTCGGTCGACCGACCGCATTCACGCAATTAAATATGCATTCGACTGTGATTTTATTTTGAGAAAAAGGAATTAAATTGCTGACCATGCGAAATAAAAAAAGGGTTGGTTGGTTTGTGTGGAAGCTGGGATTGGATGTGGTTGGAAGCACACAGTGCCCCTATAAATGCATTCATTAGACAAACAAAACATCAATGCAACTGTGATTTCAAAAGTAGTAATCAAACTTCTTCATGAAAAAAAGATGCCAAAATGCCATACTGCTCAGCCTGTAATGATAACGTAGGAGGAGATGAAGAGTGTGAATTGGGAATTGTAAACCGTTTATTTATACTCAATTTTAAAACGATGAATTAAATTGCTGACCATGCGAAATAAAAAAAGGGTTGGTTGGTTTGTGTGGAAGCTGGGATTGGATGTGGTTGGAAGCACACAATGCCCCTATAAATGCATTCATTAGACAAACAAAACATCAATGCAACTGTGATTTCAAAAGTAGTAATCAAACTTTTTCATGAAAAAAAAAGATGCCAAAATGCCATACTGCTCAGGCTGTAATGATAACGTAGGAGGAGATGAAGAGTGTGAATTGGGAATTGTAAACCGTTTATTTATACTCAATTTTAAAACGATTATTGTCACTTCGGTTGATTCTTTTTTTACATTCAGCTTGACAAATTCCTCCCAACTTTGTTCTCACCATACACCATAAGCAATTTGTAACCTTACAAAGGGCTCCGGTCGTCGCATCTCTATTAAAAATTCATAAAAGTGTACAAGGGTTTAAGTAAAAAGCTCTTCGAATGATATCTCTCGCGGATGTGCCCTCATTGAATCCTTTTTTATACTTTATAAACCAACTGAAAAGTTGTAGGCTGATTAAAACGTTGGCTTACGCAACACCCAACCGCATGCGGATACTTGAAAAACTCAAAAGTGAAAAATTGAAACGTGCAGAATGGGTAAGAAAACATGTGCTTTAAAATAAAATATGGATTTTTATGTAAGAAAAATAGAAATGCATTTTCATGAGAACGAGGACTTTTTATTTTTAAAAATTGGTACATCAGCAAGCAACATGAATGCACAGGTACATAACTAGTTCAATAAATAGTGCTTGAGCACAATTTCTTAGCGAGTCAAAAGTCACTTATTGTCATCCCCGCCTTAACAAACACCCCATTAAAGTATGAAATGGTTCGATTCTAGAATTTAAGCTTAAGACCCTTTACAAAGGTGTCCGTCGATGCATAACCGCAGTCATTATGACCTCTTTCACCTGCTCACTTTTCCGTTAAATAATTTTACATACGCCAAATAATGATTTTAAAGTTTACCCTTTCAGGAATAAAGTGTTTCGCTCGGAGAAGCACAGCTCATTAGCAGCCAGCTCGTACCTAGCTGTATGGATATATGCATGCCGATATATGACTTAAATAATCTGGCGTGTAATGCATTTTGTCTACAATGTCAGACGACTTTTCGATTTAAAGTTTACATTTTAATTTAAACCTGCGCTAACTAAGGATTACTTTAGTCAGTTTCCTCCTTTTCGTGCCATTGTGTAGGACACTGAGCAAAATGTCAACAAGGTGGGAACGTGATGACACTGGGAACAATGAGGTTCACAGTTAGATACCTGCTCAGCGCAGACAGGTACACATCATACCAATCTCAATGTATAATTTATTACTTCAAGGGTAGAAATAACAAGAAAACCCATTAACGAAAACTAGCAACTTTTACAGACTTCTGTCAATCAACGGGAGCTACATTAATCGCTCATTAATGTTGGCAGAACAGGGAGTAAGGAGCAATTAACAGCTTGGGAAAGGAGTAGTAAGGTATAAAATGGCACTTGAGCTATACCTTTACTAATCCATATTTAAGGCTTAGGCTCTACCGGCGCAATTAACTTTGTGAAAAAAGGAAGCTCTAATAACGGAAATCATTTTGACCTGATAGATTTTAGATTTCCGTAAACTGATTTCATGTATGTTCTACTACAAATCCAGTCAATTTGGTGGAATAAGTTAATAATTTATCGAGTGAAGCATTTTCGCCGACTGTTTTAGAATTACATTTCAGCTTTTCAGCCAAGTAAAAATGGAGTCATATTCTGAACTCATAGCGGGAATTTTACTAATCTCTTCTTGCATTTCTCTTTTTTATTATTCCCTTCCAACAGATTGACGTGAAATGAATAGTAAGGATTAAGTTACCACTTGGGTTTGCGCGTTTTGTTCCAACTAAAATTCAATAGAGCTTAGGGATATGTCATTCAAATTATATGCAGCTAAAATATACTGCCTTACTGCTTTCAGCACATCATTGTGCTCGCATCACTGCTTTACCGCTTTGAGAGATATTCTAGGTCAGTAATCAAAATGTAGGGGTACATAAAATAATAAGTAAAAATAATCTAGAATGGAACCTTATAAAAATTAGCTTGTCCACTCACTCCAACATATCTTGTTCTCATATTCAATTCCAGTTTTAGTATTAACCGGCCATATCAAGTACGGAAAAATCTCCATCACCATTAATATTATTACCATCTAGTGAGCCACCACCTCCTTCTCCTAATCATAGATATATCTGTATCTGCCAGTGCAAAGAGCAAGCATCAGGCATTTCGTTTTTTTCGAAGGAATAGAAATTAGAAATTACACAAAAGAACGACATATTGACTGGGAGGGTAGAGAGTACTATTGAGAATTTTTTTTTGTGTATTTCGATGACTATTATTTTATCATTCCGCACAAAGAGATGATTTTTTTTCAGCTCAAGTAGAACCGAGATGAAGAGCCTTGTAATTGGAGAAAGGTGCAATAAAATAAAAGCTGCGGAGATTGCATTATTTTGGCTGAATAGCTAGGTCTAGGAGATTGCCAAAGGCATCTCCATCTCTAACAAAAGATCGGCTTTTTGTGCACTGCGTAAAAGTATAATATTGAGTAAATAGTATTCACTCTATTTTTTTTTCTTTTCTGGATGGGCTCACTACCAAACTCAAATAGTGGGCAAGTCACTGCTTTTGTCCATTTTGTGCTTCAGGTCAGGTACACATTTTTTAGATTTACTAATTCAAAAAAAAATTTACTTTTGCCTTCCTTCCTTTTCAATCCGAGTACAATGATGGTAGTCAGGATTGAATTTGAATGGAATGGATCATCTAACTGACATCGTCTGACATGACATATCCCATTAGTTGTGAAAAAGTGCACTTCCAACTTCCACCAACTGATCCTTCTCTCTTCGGATGTATGTAGCTTGTACTATATGCGCAAGCATGTCACAAAAGAGGGATAATCACTATTCTTGTATTTCACCCTGACAATGGAAAAAACTAGCCAAGCCTTCTCTGTTTGCCTTTAAAATACTCTCCTCACACAAGTTATTATGAGGTGAGTGGAGGCTGGCACGATGAAGCGTAATAATGAACTGGCAAAGTACATGATTTTCAGATTTTCCAATACTATTGAAGATGAAGGTGGTGCACAGTTTAAGGAAAATTATGATAAGGATGCGATGAGTAAGTTTAGTAGTTGAGTAGGTATACGAATAAATTACCCTGTTTACATTTTATGCGATATATACCTACACATATGTGATGATGAGGTTGTGCAGTGTTTGCAAAAGGAGTTCTTATAAATATCTGCTTTAGGCTGTTGTTGATTTTCCATTGTTAGGAAAGAATTGGGTGAAAAGGAAGGAATTTCGAGAGAATAAACTGTTGAGAGAAAGGGCTCTTTTGACAAATTGGCTGGTTTCCACTTCCCCTCGAAAGGTATTGGCTTTCTTGCTTCAGTGATTTTTACCTAGAAAGTGAAGTTTTACATTTCGTCATTTTCTCTTCTCAAATGTCAGTTCCATTTCACATCATATCAGTGTAATGGCGAAATAAAAGGTAATAAGGCTGAGCTGGAAAAGGCGAATGTAAAATATGACAAACATCGTATCGTAATGACTCTGGTCTGGTCGCTTTACGGTACTTTGAAATTCTGTTAAAATACTTCCTGGCCTGGACTTTTTTAAAAACAAAAAATATTACTTTTCGTAGGCCATATCCGCTTGGATGCACAGGTTAATGGTAAAATAACATGTGACATTTAAATTAAGGCTTGCTGGAAAAATGCATGAGCTCGTTTTAAAAAAATTCCCACGAGTTATTCCACTGAAGCGATTTCCTTTTCGAAGAACATTTCTGGAAAGCTGTTAAATTACACTGGAATTTATAAAGTGAAAACTGAAAATAATTAGAATGTGCGGACATTTTTAGTGAAAGGTAACTGGATCGTCACATAGCCAATCATGCCATATGCTTTTTGATTGACCTCCAAACGCAGAGGCAACCTGCGATCACATCCGCCGATGCAGATTCCCATCATTTCACTGATATGTATCTCGTCATCGCTGCACAATAGCACAATCATGCCAAATGTCCCGTTGAAGAGGAGGGTGTTGGTGGGTGAGTGTGCTATATGGACTTAACTTACCTTTATACATGCACAACCTGCATGTGCACATCTTTCCCGTGCAGTTCTGGTCCAGCTACCTTTCAAGGTTTCAATTTCATCAATAATTCATCCATGGGAATTTTTTCATTTGGTTCCTGTATTTTTGCGTCATGTGGCTCGCAGGCAAAATAGTGATTACCGTTTTTCTCATATCAGAAAAAAATCTCCAGCCCCTTCCCTGTATCACTAACAATCAGCTGAATGTGCAGTACGCACCCCTTTTCCCTTTTTCATGCGTCTGCTGCGGTGGGGAAGGGATGATGCTACTCCTGCTTGGCTGTGGTGAAGAGCCCACTCCGACTCCAGCTACGAGAACAGCAAAATTCTGAAATTCCATAAGGCACATCCTTTTTTATCACTTCTCATCGTGAAGGATCAACTCATCAGCAAGCAAAAATATATTACCGAAGTGCATTAATAAGCAATAAAAAGGTTCCGCTCCCTCTTTTCACCTCTTTTCCTCAGTTTTGTCTCGGTTTTCTGCATACCATGGGAAAACATTTTTTTTACCATCAGCACTAACTCCCCACTTCAAATTATTACTTATTTTCCAGAGGCAAAATGGAGAAACTCTGCAAAGTACTTCCCTTCCAATTGACATCATCAAATCAATCTCATTAAAAATGAGTAATGACAAAAAGTGTTAAATGATTTACTGTACAAACAGTATTGTGAGCTGCGGACAGTTTTTTTAAATTTTAAAATGTTACATTCCCATTATAAAAAGGGCGATGGGACTTGGCTGATTTTTTCCAGTGGCAAAAGCACAATGAAAATGCCATCAAGGAACAATTACCACTTCCCTTTGTGGCAAAAATGTTATTAAGGAAACTTTTAAAGACTCCNTAAAGACTCCTGCAGGGCAAGGGCAATACATACACATTGAATGAGAGTTTTTACATGCAATAAGAAAGTGGAAGGGCTTACCTCAGGCAACAAAATACCCATCACCACAAGCAAAAACAGTAATTTCCATGCTACATGTCACATTAAAATTTGAAAGTAGAAGAATCATTTAGCTGAATCAATAAAAAAAAGTCTCAGCCGCAACATATTGTAATTGTAAAAAAAGATAAGGGGTCTTATTGCATTGCATTGCTTTCCACTAGTAAGCTCATTTCGAGACAAAAGAAAAAAGTTTCGTAAGAGCACTCATCACGACACCAAAAAACGAAGCCTGGGACAGCAGAGCTCAACTACATTCGGGGAGATATTAAAATAAGCAAAAAAAATTGTTCTGTACTGGAGTGAAGTGAAGAGCACCCAAAAACCAGTCTTTTGATGAGTTCTCATCTGTCGCTACATCACTGAGTAAATGAGAGCTTGGTTGGGCTCGGAAAGAGGAAAAATATTTTCAAGTGTATTTGGTTACACTTGAACAAAATATGAGAGGCATATAATACACTGGAGAAGTGATGATTACTTTCAATGATGATGGGAGAAGAGAACTGGGATGGGTTTTATTGGTGACAGGAATAATGGAGTTGTCGCTGGGAGCAATGTGACAAGGGATGGGACTTGGGTTTAGAAGACTAGAATTGCACGACTTCATCAATTTTTTTTACTTTAACTTACTCTCGCTTGGCTTTACTTTGTCTGGGAGTGACTGTGTTTAGTTTGGAGATGTCATGTCATGGGTTCCTTTTCAAAAAGGATTCGGAAAAGCTATTGTCCCGATTTCTTTATTTGTTGATTTGCCTGCCTCTCTTGTTGTAAAACGGCTACTCTATGCGGTTCTGCCCTTCCCTCGATACGCTCGTCTTAAAAGAAATGTAAACATGGATGAGGAAGTTTTACTTTGCAACTTTGTAGCTTCAGCTTATAAAAAATCTAAAATATTTCATTCTGTAAGATTTGGCTTTAGGCCAGACTTAAAGTAAACTTGTAAAAAACAAAAAATAAAATGCACTTCTGTGTAATAGGTCGCTGCTGTCGCATTCATTATTAGGATCACAGTTAAGTTGCATCAATAACGGTCATTTATATAGTTATTTTTTATATGACTTCAATTCCAGCCGTCCAGTTAGCTTTCATTCAGCTTTTAATTTTATGGTATGAAATTGGTTATCTCCATTTCTATCGCAGCTCGCAGCTCTTTTCATTTCCAGTC
>JAHZND010004852.1:0-10158 GCA_027744115.1 Acrocyrtus sp. NNG-2020 | reverse complement strand
ATGGCTATTGACATACTCAGCGTGCAAAAAATTACGTCAAAGTAACACATCGCTAGCCACCACTGCGCACTGTGCTTGAGAGCACTAATACCAATTGCGAGCTAATCATAATACGAAATTAGGGGGAAATTCTAATTGTGATGGTAATAATAATAACGGAGTTGTGAGCGGTGAGTGTGGTGGCTGTTAGCTCATAAAAATAAGCTGTGTTCATCCACATGTCTTTTTATATCGTAACTGTGTCTGTATCCGTCCGCCGTGTCTAATTAGCATTTTTTATATGAGTGCACTTAGGTCAAAGTTAATCAGTCGTAATTATTAGGTATTATCCTATGCATAAAAGTAGGAGCTATTTTTGTACAATTTTTTCCATTTCACATTTATTTTTGCTAATCTTGCTCACCCATCGTTTGGCAGCCTTCACAGTCATCATCAATATTGCAAAATGTGCTCTGAAGGGAGGCTACCTGCCTACTCTAATAATAATGCCAGCAGTTTGGATTGGAGTTTCAGATTATTGGAATGGAGTCAGCTTTGCATATGCGCTACTATCGCTACTCCTGTGCAAATATTTACTGCAGAGAAGCTGCAATCTCCGTTGTAGTAAAAAAGGAGAATGTTTACTGCAAAAATGCAATTTTTGATTAGCGCTGATGATGATGGCTTATGGGGATATGTTAATGAAATTACAAAATGGAGGCTTTAAGAGANATGATGATGGCTTATGGGGATATGTTAATGAAATTACAAAATGGAGGCTTTAAGAGAAAAAAAATGAGATTTTCCATTATTCCTCTCCATCTCCTACATCCATTTTTTATAGTGAATGCGCATCAGAAAAGAATGAAAAATAAAAATATCGAGTTGGAGCTTTAAAAAGTCTCAAGTGAGTGAGTAGGTGGTGAGGTGAATGGAGAGTTGCTGTCGGAGGTAGTAATAGTCAGCTCAGCTCACACTCACAATTCCTTCTTGCTGCATTGTTTTATATTTTTATTACGAAAGAAAATAAATATTTTGTTTTAAATAGTTAGACTAAATATAAATTGTTGCAGAACAAAAAAACGTATTTTTATTGCTGGGAGGAAAATAGAGGAAAGACTCATTACTCTCTTCTAGAAGGACACACTTCTAATAAATGTCGAACAAAAATATCGCGAAAGGAAAAAAACATTGATCGGATTTTCTTTGCAAAAATCAAATTGCAATTTAGTAGTCAGTGCAGGCTGCAGACTGCAACTCTACAAATGGCGAGTAGGCAATAATAAAAAAATGTTACCTAATAACTTTTTTAGAAAACTGATTGTAGAGGACTTTAAAGGAATTCGATAGGAATCTGATTAGATCTTGCCGAGCACTAAAAATCACGGCAGGTGTGAAACGACCGTGTTTGATTAGCAAGATTAATGTGCTACAATTAAGTTTTGGGTGATTAGATACCTCGTCTCGTATAAAGCAGACCAAGTACAAATATCTGCAGTTCAAACAAAAATAATCTAAACTGCTCCATATTATATGAGAGTGATAAAGTTCTAAAAAGACTATAATCAATTATAGCAATAAAAAGGAATTATCTAATTGCTGCAAAAAAATGAAGTGAACTTGGGCAGGCTGACTAAAACTCCCACGAAATAAATTATATTCCTGAAGAAATGTAATAATTACATTCTTAGCGAGAAAAACGGCTTGTGAAAAAGTGTGTTAATTTCTCTTTGTCTCCTTGTAAATACTGAGAAAAAAAGGAGTCTAAAATGTGAAAAAAAATAAACTTATATTAGAGAGGGAGAAATGGCATTGACAGTAACTCCATCTCAATCAGAAGCAGCCTTAGCCTCGCCGTGTGAAGAAAACGTAAGTTAATTCGTTTTTCTCTCTCACTCGAAAAAAGTATATCACGCAGGCCCCATCTAAACTAATTTTGTATCCTGATTTTCTGTAAAAACTAAAATAAAAAAATGCTCACTCCTTCCTTCAGAATAAGGTCATGTATCCTGTGACAGTGACCGTAAAAATTTAATATTTTTTTTCAAACAAAGAAATTAACAATCACAATAAACGCGAACAGTGTAATTTTTTTTCTTCTAATTTTTCGCCATTTCTTAACCTTTTGTTCTTCTGTGAAATGTTGCGATGAGGGTAGCTCATGGAACCTGATCATGTAGAACTAGGTTTCACCATTCACATTGAAAAAAAAGTTAAAGTTCAGGAACAAAAATAGTTTTTTTCCTTCAGCACATTCCTCAGATAAAAAGTGTGCTAGGAGGAACTGAACTGAAGGGGAGGAGATCGAGATTAGCTTTTTTTCTCAGCAGAATTCCCAGCCAGTTTCGTTCCATTATTTGCTATAGCCAGTCTCCTTCTCCTTGGCTATTGACTGGGTAGTTTTGCTTGTCGTCATCACTTTATTATGAGCTGTGATTTACTGTAAAGAACAGTAAAAAGGGATAAGAAGCGATAGTTTTTTTTATTTATTTACATTGTTTTTTTTCGCGAGATGGACAGAACATGGGCAAAAGTGTTTCATTGGCAAGGAACGGAATAAAATGTACATAATTGAATAAGATTGTGTAAAAAATAGAGAGAGATGGGTTTATAAGATACTAATCATTTTTGTAAAGTCTTTATTGTGCTCGGTTGTATTTTTTTATGCGGGGTATTATGATGGGAATGGATTATTTCGATGAGGATGGTGATTTATGATATGAGAAGAGAAAAATTGTGTCTTGAAACCTTGAAGCGGTGCTCTTACGTGTGTAGGAGAGGTAGCGAGCGGCTAAAGCGATTGGCAGGATGACGGGGAATAAGGCTTGTAATAATGCCTTCAAAGAAGAGAAGAGTTTGTGTTTAGGTTCGCGTAAGAATTGTTGAGAAGTTCTTGGTAAAGCTAGCAGAGGTAAGAGATTGGGATCAGAGGCATTTCATTCTGAGAAGGGGAGAGAGGCAGACATAACAAAAGTACATTTTTAAGTTTTTTCGAGGAATGCGAACAAAACAACGTGCAAAAAAAGAAGTTGTCTTTGTTGAGAAAAAGGATTACGAGATTTCAATGTTAGCTGCTAGTGTGACTGTGAAACTATTACCTAATATGTTTTGGTGCGTGGGAGGATATCTAGAAAAGTAGGAAAACGGAGTATCTGGAAAATAATATTTTTTGAGAGGGTGCGTGGACTGGAAAATATAAAAGCTTCGATAATGGTGCGAAGCAGCAGCCACTCTGATAATAATTTTATGGAATTGTTTAAATTTAAGTTTTTAAGTGTATTCGGTGACACTTGAAGTGGTTGTCAGTTGAAGGAGAAGAAGACTAAAAGTGGAATTTCTTTTGTGATAACTATTTATTCAGGGACGACACTATTTTGCCGCAGAGACAGTTACCGAAATGAAGGAATGGGTGAACGCGATTAACTCGGCGATGAATCACATTCGCGGAAAGGAGAAAAGGACGAGGGATGGATCCCTGACGCCAGCGCCTGGACTAAATAAGGTATCCAATTTAATTCTTTTCACTATAATGTAAGTTTATTTATAGCCTTGAGCTAATCTCTCCAATTATAAAAAGTGAGTCAGATACAAACAGACAAAAAATGTTGAGTGCAACTCTTATCTACATCCTTTTCCTTCCATGAAGATGACATTTATTTATCACATGAGTATGACCAGTCCAGAAAACGACCTTAAAATTGTCAGTTACAGATTTAGTATGCATGTAGCGGACGTTTACAAGAAATTAAGCTGATTACTAGTCATAACTTGAGAGTAAAATGTACCGCTCACACTTCAAAAATCGTTGTTTGTGTGTCCATCCAAAATGTAAAGCAGAGCAGATATAGCTTGCGTGAAAATATTCTTCCTTAATCCACTTTTTCATTGAAATCACAACGTAATTGCAGTCTAAAGTGTTTCGAGTAAGCCAGAGCAGACATCAGACCACTCATTAAAAGTTACGCCACGTAGAGAATGTTAGAGGAGAGCGCAAAGACAGAGGACAGAGCACTGCCAAATTTCTGAGGACAATAAATATGTGCAGCGTCTAGTGACACAATAATTAGAGGAACTTGCTGCATCGAATTGCTTAATTTATGGTTTCAGCTCTACAACTTAGAGAACAGAATTGCATACGAGAACAACAAAGTCAAAACTGCTACGACAAAAAAAGCAAAAAAGTATGAGCTAAAAAAATATGCTAGTGCTCTGCTGACTCTTTTATTTTTCGCCAAGCACGCTACCTCGTTAATAATAACAGCCATTTATTTATGCTGTTTCTCTATTGACAGGAAAACGAAGTTTTGCTATGCTCCGTACCTATTGTCTTTTTGAAAAGCGTAGAAAACACTCCGGCCATTTGCGATTTTCACTGCGCTTATTGCACTCGAACTAGTAAAATTGTTACGTGGCAGAGGACCGGTCAGTGTGTGCGAGTCGAGTCGTAGGAAAAATTATTGTAAAATGGAAAATGCTCAGATATTTTCCTTTAACAGTGTAGAGGAGGGAGGATGACTAATAAAATGTCGTATCTGGATGTTTTAAAAAAAATAACTGGTGACAGTTTTTCCTGTGCAGCGCTGCTGCGTAAAAAAATGTTTGATTGGGTGAATGGGGAAGAGACCCTGCTTTGTTGTGATATGATGTAGCCAAGCCATCATGCGTCATTCCAACAACATTCTGATGGTGGCTAACTGGTAGCTGCCAAATTAGTAAAAACAAGCCATTTAGACGAAGAAGCTTGTGGTGAAACTGTTCGCGGTTGAGTTGCTCTGTTGTGATATGAACGCAATGTGAAGAGTGATGACACAATTAATTCTGGACATTGGTCTTTGAGCGCTTGAGTGGGTTCGCTGAGCGTGCCAGTTGCTATTTGCAATTTGTTGGAAGAAGAGTGAAAACAGAAAGAAACAGTTTATCATTTATAGGAGATAAGAAATAGGAAATTGTGATGGGGTTCAGGAAAAAGGTGCAGAAATTATTTAGAATTAGAAAGGGCGTTAGACTAGTAAAATTGGTTAAATAATTATTAAAAGTTAACTACGTATATTTAAAAATAATTTGCAGAAGGACTCTTTAAAAGCAAAGACGAAGGAGGAGGACACGAATGGCTCTCTTCCACGGGCGGAGAACAGACTGGATCACGTGACAAAGTCACGAGTGAAGGGCCCACAGGGCCGCCGCCTTCCCAGGAAATCTCACTTGAGCAGAGTGTCCGGCATGGCAGACTCCCGTCCTGACGGTGTCGACTCACTCGCAGATTCTGACGAGGATGTTCGCGACAGTCGAGGACGTGCCACAAGCTTATCCGCTCTGGAAGCCTCCTCCATCACCCATCCGAAGCAGCAGAGCATCAGCAGGTTGGGCTCTTTGTCGGGCACTGGAAGTGGTGACCGGATAGATTTTGATTTGATGTGATAATTCCCCCTCCGCATCCTCCTCCCCCGTTAACAACAATCCTGACCTTCACGACGAGAGTTTCGAGCAAGCTTGGTTCATTCGCATGCCCACCCCAACACTCCGCACCAACGGCTCACGAGACTCGGATGACGTTGACTCCACATCGGACTACTCCTCCATGCATGGCTCTCCTCCGTCACCGAAGTCAGGAGGAATAGGGAAGAAGAGCGCTGGGAAGGACTCGCCCAACTCCAACTCTAGCTCGAACACCTCGATAAAATCGAAATTCCACAAGTTTATCTGCTCCCTGTTGTGATAGTGCCTTCCTCCAAAAATTTACTAACAACTTTTTTAACAGTTAAGAGTCCCGTGTGACCTGTGTGCTCTTCTTTTACTAGCTCTGTAGCTGAACTCTAACTGAATTGTAATAGTTAACCACGCACGCGACATTTTTACTATTTTTAGGCGTAATTTAACTGAATAGCCTAGTCATAATAAAAGTTTGGAGAGAACTTAAAGAGACAAAAAAAGGAATTTACTTACCTGACTCCGCAACAAATTTTAAAATAATGGAATGGCTCCAGTCGGAAAAATTTTTTTTACCGTCTTTCACGTGCTCTTTATAAGTACCTTTTCTTGGAAATATTTTGTATCGACTACGTTTTGGGGTGACGTAGGATTTCCCGACAGAAAGCAAGTTTTTTTTTGTTTAAGCACGAGTTTGACTTTAATTGAGACAGTGCAAAACAGATTTTTTTTCTAGTTTTAGCTTAAGAAGAAAAAATATTTCCATTTTTTATGAGTGCGCTAGGCATATGCTTTTGCTTTCTATTAAAAAAATTAGTTCAGGTACAGACAACTGTGATGATAATGCTGAATTTTTGTTTGCTATAAATAATTATGCTAATTTAACTTGCAATTTGCTAGAGAATAGTACATTTTAAAAGCTGTTTATCGGATAATCGTAATGTACAATTTAATTATTAATATGTAGCAAAACACCACCATTTTTAAACGTCAGAAAAGCGAAAAAATATATATTTCTTCTTTAACCATTTTTGCAAGATTTTTCGGGATATTTGTTTAAAAGTGAGGATATTATAGAAAGTGCGTGCCGTGAACTATTTTTGCTGGTTTTTTTGTTTTAAGTGAATTTTTGAGATTTAATTAAGTTTTGCTCGCTCATGCAATGGGTAAAGAATTCATAAAAATTGCATAATAAAAGCAGCCACGATGAAGACTTGAAGCTGCCATTTGGACGAGGCTCTTCTTCTGGTAAAGGGAGTGACGCTTGGAGCAACGCATCCGCTGACTCAGACATAATTGACTCGCAAGACATGGACTTGGTCTACAACTACAGCTCCGAGGACGACAGCGACGAGGAAAACCAAGCTCCACAGAAAGGAGGAAAGTGCACTTTAATTAGGTCACCCAGGATGGGAAATTCGAGCTACATCCAGAAGCGAGGAGGCTGTGCAAGAAGCAACTCCGGAAGTGAGTCCATAAATATAAGTGGAAAGTAACACTTTATTCCTGGAGATGGGAAGCGTATGCAAAATTGACTGAAATTATTGTATTTTATGATCAGGTACGCCGCTGAGAAACGCGTCGGTGACTCCTCCATGCGTCCTTCGGAAATTTAGACGTGAGCAAAATGGGTCTACTAACGCTAGCGCTACTAACCTCGGTTGCCACTCTAAGAGCAGTAAAGATGTGGATCGAGGAAATGGTTCACCTTCTCCCGTTTTCCTTCCAGATGGAGAGCATCCGGATAGAAAGCCGCAGCGCACTTCCAGCGGCTCCAGTCTTAGCACGCTGACTGCGGACACGTACGTTTCCAACAATGTCACTTTGATGGGGCATAGCGAGAAGCAGAACTCGTTTTCATCTCTGCAGAGACCTCCACGAAAGAATGGTCTTGGCATGGGAAATAATGGGCCAGCGGGACATCGACCGATTTCGTCCTCTGCAAATGCCTCGCCTTTACTGGGAAGTTGCTCATCCGGAACTCAGAATGGAATTTACAGTAGATCCAAAGGTGGAGGAGGAGCAGGAAGTGCTGGGAGCTGCAGTCCCTATGGGGCTCCAAGTCCAAATGGAACGTTTGACAGGAATGGCTCCGCTGCAAAAGCGTTCCACTTGGAGTGGACGATGAACAACGTGCGCAAGGAGCTGGAAGCCGTTTCCCAGGAAGCGAAGCAGCTGGAGAGTGACATGAACGCGGTTAAAGAAGATGTTGGGAGTGTCCAGGAAAATGTGGCTACGGTCGGCGGCTTTGTCGAGTCCACAAAGGAAAGAGTGACCAGGCTTCAAGGTCAAGTTGGAAGTATTGAGAAGCAAGTTGCTTCAGTTGTTAAGGTTAAAACGTTTTCATCTATTCCGTAAAGAAAGTTCAGCAATAAAAAACATATTTTTAATTAATTCAATTTAATTTGGATATAATTTTAATAGGAAGCACAAACAATGCGAGATCAGGCAAAGAAGCTCCTTGAAATGGCGGAAAGCTCAAAGGTCACATACGACAACTTAATGGAAGAAGCGGAGCATCTTATCAGCTTTCTAAGGCAGTCAAACTCAGCGCCACCATATCAGCCTCACGCTCATGCACGCGGAGGCGGTGGTGGTTCTCTCTATCAGTCCTCCAGCTACTCCGGAAGCTCATCAGGAAATGGAAACAATTCGCAATACTACTCCCCCGCCAATAACAGTGCTCCTTACAGCGGCCCGGTAGTAAGTCTCCGAAGAAATAAAGGGAAAACCCCGGAGCGGGCTCTTGACTCAGAGCCGGAAATGGAGTTATTAGATGAAACACTCACTCAAATGGAGAGCATAATAGCGAAGCACAGAAAGTCCAAAGCTCTTCTCTCGGGATCCTCTTCCTCCAGCAGTGGAGGAAGTGGGAATCACAATACTAATGCTCACGCTTCCAACAGAAATTCAATTATTGAAATGACAGACAACGGCAACATTCGCGGAATTAATAATAACCGCTCCCCAAAAAATGATCCGAGAGTGTCCCTTATGCTAAAGTAACGGCGCTACTCTGGTAAAAAATAACAGCAAATTTTTTTTTTAGCAAACTGCCCATATCTCTACTTGCAGTTTAGACACTAGACAGCATTTTTTTTCTCTGGAAATAATTAAAATATTTAAAAAAGTATTGAACTGATTATAAAAGTCTGAAGAGAAACTTCATTTTTAAAAATCTTCGGTAGCTCCTTAGTAAAACTAACGCTTTTTCAACACATTTTTTAGAATTTTTTTAGGACACGGTTTTTGTTAGTGTGCTCCTAACCGGAAACAGTAACCTTTTAACAGACATTCTTGAGAGATAAGTTTAAGGTCAACAGGTCAATTTTGTAGCGTAAAAGTTTATTTGTATAAGGTCAAGGATAAAACGGGTAAATGAAGTGAAGCTGCAGTTTAAAAAATTCCAGAAAAACACTTGCCCTGAAGACATTACCGTACATTGCAATTTCAAGTATAAATTAGATTGTATGCCTGGTCTTGTAGCAGTAAACAATTAAAATTTTAAGTACTCTGGATTATTTACATTGCACGTTAGTTAAGCTAATTTAATTTTTTTGTTGGACCGAGACCGGTACAGCTAAAGAAGAAAAAAAATTAAATTTGAGAAAGTTATTGGTTGCGGGTATAAAAAAGAAGAAAATGTAGACATTTTTAAAACCGGGAAAAGACTGGGAAAAATGCATACCAATTCTAGAAGGCGATCAACGTTTTTTCCACGCCTGGCAATCAAAAGTTCCTAAAAAACGAAACATGCTCTGTAGCTTTAACTAGGCTAAACGTTAATTTAAAAACTTTTTTAAAGGCTAGCTCTAGCTCTAACTTTTACAAGGTGCAAGCAGGAAATTAATGATTAAGTTGTAATTTTAGGCAATACTTTTAAATTTAGTGCGAAATGCAATTCAGCTTTATTCTGGGTTTACACTTTTGCTCATGGAGTGGAGTGGGGAGAGCGTTAAGTAGGCTTGGGCGAGGTAAGTTCTTTTGTAGATGCAACGTCATTAGTTTAAAATTACGCAATTAAGTATAAATTACTGAAAAATTAGTGGTCGATTTGAAATTTGAATGCAATTTTGTGTATCATTTTAACCAGTGAATAAAATTAAAATGTTTTTTGCTCACTTGATGCATTGCATGAATAAAGAGGGGAGTTGAGAATTAGCTCATCCAATGCAAGAGTTCATAATGCACCAACAAGCGCCAGTGCAGCCTCGTGTTCTGTACAGCTCGTAGTCATCGATAATTTGCGGATTTGAATATCCTCCATATTTGGGATTGTCCGTCACGGTAATTACAGGAAGATCTTTGTCATCGGGGCTTTCAAGTGGAAAGCTGGACAGTTGAGACTTTGCCTTCAATTTTCCCTTTGCGGAAGGTGCTGACTCAATCTCGTAGTCTTCCTCGTCGTCGTCGGGATAGTCGTCGTTTAATGGCTTTTGAGTAGGCGTTTCCGTAATTGAGTCAGCAGTGGTAGTGGTGGTGTTGGTGTCATCGTCCCCCATTAGATTGATGAGGACACGAGAGCCGAGTGTGTTATTGCGAGTGGTTGTCTCGATTTCGTCGTCGTATTCCAGATTAATATAAATTTTCCCAGAAGTTAAGTTTGCAGGAGGAGCTGGAAGCTGCGATGGCGGGGAAGGAGAGTTATTTGCTGATGATGGTGGAGGATCGCTGGTTGGGCCGGGGGCTGTTTTCGTTTCATTTACTTTGCTTTGATTAGTAGCACTTTCAGCAGAGGAATTTATTGCAGGA
>JAHZND010004851.1:0-18778 GCA_027744115.1 Acrocyrtus sp. NNG-2020 | reverse complement strand
GCACCTCCAGACCCATATGGTCAGGTAACAGGAGCAATAATACGTCCGGAAATTACCTACAATGAGCCTGCAGCGAACAGGGTATTTCCACAGTTTATTTACTTCTTCGCTAATAATTGTGACTTTTCAACCGCCAAACTTCTAAGTGTATTCATTTGGTCCAACTCCAAACTAGATCTTCGACGACATTAAAGAAGGTCTTCAGTACGTACTTCAGACAAAAAACGAATGGACATTTCCAGTTCACGGAACTGGCACCACTGCCAAGCAAGCCGTTCTCGACAGCCTTATCGAGTCTGGAGATAAAGTTCTTGTTTTGAGCATTGGCTACTGGGGCGATATACAAGCAAACATTTCGAAACGACTGGGAGCTTCGGTTTTTCACCAACGAAAGGCTGACGGAGCTAAATTCACTGTACGCGAAGTGGAAGACGCACTTCGAGCTCGTCGACCTAATATACTAGCCATGGTAATGGGGGAGACTGATACTACCGTTATGCAGCCTATGGAGGGAATTGGGCGCCTTTGTGATATCTACGGCGCCCTGTTTGTGGTGGATGCAGTAGGAGTGGTTGGAATACAACCAGTATGGACGGATAAGCTGAAGATCGACGCAGTTTACGTAAGCAGCAGCAAAGGACTTGGCTCAGTGGCTGGACTCGCAGCAGTCTCACTTTCTTCAAGGGCGGTGTCAGTGAAGCTCTATCTTTCTTAGGAAATCAGTAGTAATTTTTATCAAACGCAATTATTATTTACTTACTATTTCTGTAATTTTAGACGGAAGATAACATTTCGCCGAACTCTACCCAGAGGCTATCAAACAGATTTAGCCCTGCAGAGGACAATATATGACACTTCGAACCCGAATAGGTACATATACCATACTTTGTCAATGCCGCTACTGTACGGGTTAAGGGAAGCTCTTGCAGCTATTGCAGAGGAACAAATAGAGGACACCTTTGAGCGTCATAGTGCAGCGACAGCGCAGCTCTCGCGTGGTCTGGAAGGAATGGGACTAGAGTACTTTGTGCAAAATAGCACAGATAGAATGATTGGATTTACTGCAGTATTTCCTCCGAAAGGGAAAGATCCCTTCAAGGTGGCCAGCTACATGCTTAGAAAGTAAACGCACAAATTTATACTTCAGCCTACATTTATTTGCCATTAATCAACAAATAGTAAGATAGACTTCTCATGGTCTGTTTATGATAAAATATTTTGCTTATCACTTCAGTTTTAATATTGAGATATCCGCTGGTTATGGATCTATGAAAGGAAGGGTCCTTCGATTTGCCACTTTTACTTCCAACGCCAACCGAAGGAGAGTCAATAACCTTCTCATTGCACTAAGAGCTGCCTTTGAATCTTCAGAAACAAACAGTAAAGCGAAGTTTCAGCCACATATAGCTTGGTGATCTATTGAATGATCATTTAAATTCTTCAACAATTTAGTGCATGCATTCAATTTGTTAACTTTATTCAAATAATTAAAAAAAAACTTTTTTAGTATTGTGTTATTATATTAGGTTAATTGTTTTCATATGAACATTAGTTTACTTCTGCCTATTTGCGTGACCATTTTTTGCTTGTATGAAATTAAAATATTTACTTTTGAGCTGATGGCACATGACCTTCAACAATATCCTCAGCGAGTAGCAAACCTTCTCGTATGACGCTGGTGATTCGTCACAAACTAATGCATAAAATCAGTGTGCAGTGCAACAGTTGCCATTTCACAATTGATGGGATAAAATTTTATTGCTTGCTGCCATTGCCATGTGTCGCTCTGCACCTCTGAAGACTGATATTTCTGTAAACCGCAAGCTGTACGCCAACCACTCAACAGGCAAACGTCATCTCAGCCCTTTCCCACAAGATGATATTGTCGCTCATTCGTCATTGCAGCTGTCAGCTTCACTCGCATTCCTTCTTTTTTTTCTAGTTTTCTTCCACCCATCCATATTCCACATCCCTGCCAATTTTCCCCGCAATAATAAATACCTACGCACCCAATTTACTACAAAAGCTGTAATCTTTCAAGAGTGGCAGAAAAGCGGAGGTTCTTGAACAGAAAAATCCGTTTTTTATTGATTCCTTTCAGATTATATTTTTTACAAAGAAAATTCCTTTCCCCGGAAATAGATTTTTTCTCGACATGAAAATGAAGGTAGGAGGGCGGAGGTACATTCCCATGTTAATTTTCCTATCTTCATCTCCGCAGCGTTTTTTCTCCCTGCTCATTTCGCTTTTTCTTGCGGATCCCAGCAAAAAATATATATTCAAATATTTTGCATATTCCAGCTCCATCTCCGTCGTAATTCCTATTGAGACAGCTGTACTCTTTCTTTCCAGCGTAAGAAAAAAATGAAAATTGCTCGCGAGGGATTTTCCTCCTTTTTTCCATACAAAAAAAGATGAAGGATATGAAGCTGAAACTGGAGTTCTCCAACATTACCTCTTTCTCCATCTCCTCCACATGAAAAAAAATCTTAAAGTCGACTTTCGATTTTTTTGTTCATCTCCTGCATTCCCCTCCCATATCAGTCCTCTCCTTTTACCTTTTGCCAAAAAAATATATTCTGAAGCTGTGCTCAAGCTCAAGTCGGTAAACGAGGCGCGATACAAAATACACGAATTCTCCATTTTCCGTCCTAAAACCGTCATTGGATTCCTGCCACAGTCTCTGCAGTCTCCATCCCGAAAGGATACGTGAAACCGCGGCTTTCACTTGCACAAAAATGGAAAGGAACGAGAAAAAATCTCCTTTTTTCCATTTTATCTACTATCTCATACTACTTTCTGCTTGTTTGCCGAAGGAGAGCACATCTCACATCCACATCACCATCACCTGCCTAAAACATTTTTTATAACAAGCTTCTGTGTGCTTAGCAAACTTTCTCTGTATCGAGTCCTTTATGATACCGCGGGCCTATTTGTATACGTCCTGGCGCTGGCTTCTGCGGATATACTTACACTTTCTGCTACCCTCCCCGAGATAATTTTCAGGTGGTTAATGTAAATCTATTAAAACGGAGATAAAAATGGAAAAGACTGCATCGGAAAAGCAGAATGTTTACAGATGATGTTCCGCCTCGTATCTCCCTCGTCCTACGCTAAACTGCAATTTCAGCGTTTTTTTTCCTTGTCGCCCTTTTCATATAAATTCATATAAATTCCTGCTACGATCATTTTCCAAAATGGGAAGAGCAGATAACACTCTGACCTTTACATTTTTCCGCCTTAGCGCTTGTGCCGTATTGCCGCATTTAGCCATCGTGAAACGTAATAATCAGTAGGAAGCAGCTTCAGCCATGCCGAAACAGAATAATTTAATAACATGCGGAAAACTACTTCATTTAATTACTTTTCCCTTGGCTAAACCCAATACAGCTTTTTTTCAGTTTTCTCTGAATCGGGAATATTTTCGTTTTCATGAGAAATACAAAATTCTGTTTTATTACTGAAAAGCCACAAACCAGATTTTCCAGTACAAGTGGCTTGATTAGAGCTGCAGCTTTTCTCATTTCATACATTTTCCCTTTTTTCGCATAAAAGGCAAACTTATTTGTTTCTACTCTTAATCAGTTGTATTCACTTTTCTATGAGGAAAATAGCAGTAAAGGGAAACTTTTCAAAAAAAATTGTGTATTTAACGACCTCCTTTATACTCCTCTTTTTTCTGAATGGAAATGGAAAACTTAGTAGTAGTCCAAGGGTGAGTACAGAACCACATGTCAGCATGTGCTAGGGACCAAGTACCAAAATGGAAAGTGGCAGGGGCAGTGCAAAAGCTTACACAAAGGACAAAAGAATTTCCCCAGAAGACCTCCGGTAATAAAAAAATACGTATAAAATGGGCAGACCTTTTTTACACTGTCGGGTCTTTTTTGCCAGACAGGGAATCGCCAAAATAAAAAAATGCGTTCAACGTTCACGGCTACTACCATTTCGCCGGCTTTGGCTCTCCGTCCAAACCACTTTCACCTTTCCTGGAAAATGCCTTTTTTCTCCTTTTCTGGTTGTGATTACCGTCGACTATTCCTTTTCATTTTCATTCAGTGAAAGCTGAAGATGGACCTAGATGAAAAAAAGCTAATATAAAATAGTGTAATGGAACTATTGCACGCGCGCCCAAAATGACTTTTTTTCTTTTGTTGTCGTAAAAAAATGTTTTCTTACTGGAAGACATGAATGCAGAGGGATATTTATCATCGTTTTTTCTGCGAATGCACAAATAAAAGCAAAACAATGCATTCCTATTTACTGATTTACTGCTACTCCCTCTCTAGCAACAATTTCTTCAATTTTTAAACCGGATTTCTAAACTGTGTCATAATAATACTGACGGGTAATCATAGCCATTTTATGTTTCCTTTTGAAACTGCTCATTTCGGGAGAAAAGCAAAAAGTGCTTTTCTCAGTAAATTGTAATGATGCTTGGCAGAATATGCTTATTTGTTAGAAGAACTTTTTTATTTTCTCCCATCTCATCATTTTAACGATCTGCATAACAAGCTCAAAGGGAAAAATAGTAATCGGATCGAATAAGGAGAAAAAGGAAAACCCTTTTTTTGATGTTGCTATTGCCGAGCTTGTTTGTTGTTGCTGGGTTCCCTTTCGTTCCCTTCCCAAAATAATATATATTTTTTCGGGGAGACTGGAGCTCCAAGTTTGGCTCCAAAAAGGAACTTTAATGTTTGGAGGGAACGTTAGATGTACCAAGAGCGAAGGAAGGGGAAGACAAGAGACATCCGGTTTTAATACTTTGTTTGCTTTGTTAAAGCGAAAATAAGTAAGAGCCTTGTAAGAATATTTCCCCTCAAGCATGAAATTACATTTTTTGGGAGATAAGGAAAGACGAAAATAATGGAATAAAAAATATGGCGAGAAAAAGGAAATAATCTTGCTCTTAGTTTCTGCTAAGTCGTTCCCGCTGAGTAGTCTCTAAAATATTAAATTATGATGGGGGAAGGAAAAAGACATCAAGTCGTGTGGCGCTTGTCTTATAGGCAGCTCATAAAAATGAATTTTTTTAGAGTTCTACGAAAGTCTACCTACCCATACTAAAAAGTGTCTTAAACAGTTTTGCAATGGTAAATTAGCAGAAAATGTGAGCAATTTTTAAATGAAAGTTGCATCATTAAGAGGAACATTTTTCCCTGGAGATTTCACTTAATTTGCCCACTTTTTTCCCCAAAAATTATCAGCGTCATCTGTTTTAGCCTCTGCCCCGTCCAAAACGCGAACTGTTTCGGCAGTGGTCACCCACTAATTCGTACAAGTTCCATTTTTCCCACTCGTCGACTCGTCATTCAAGCACGGAATGTCAATTTGATTTGTCCAATTTCCATTTTCCCTTGCAATCCACAATCCACGCCACGTTACGAGCCGTGTACACACGCTCGTTTGGCTTTACTAGGTAAAATGGTAATGGAGTTAATTCCCCCACTCCACTTTTTTTATCCATATCCAATCCTCCTGTCAACCTCTGAATATATCTCCATTTAGCGCGAACAACGCTTTTCATCGGAGCGCTCCAAAAGTTCTTTCATTGTGCGCGATAGGATCGGATAGAATAGACAAAAGTGAAAGGGAAGTAGTACACGTATCCAGTCCAATTCTCCCGTTGCTAAACTCTCGAAATAAAATGGGCGAAGGCAAAAACCAAAATAAAAAGAGAATGGAGACATTATTATCCCGATTTTTTTTTGTTCCTTACGCCATTTCCTCTCACAATTCCTGTATTTTTGATGGAGCTCATTGCTCAAAATGCTCGCATGCTTCACGCTTGTTTACATTTGGGAATGATTTTTACTTTTTTTCTAATAGACCATCTGTCTCTTTCTCCTTTTTTCTTTCCTGCTTTCTCTCCTCATCAACGTCTCCCTCTTATATAAAAAAAGAGGCTGTTTACAGTTCGTGTGGCAATTTTTTTAATACTTTTCCAGGAAGACCTTTTCCCTCATCTGAACTGCTTTCCGATGAGTGTGCCCTTTTCCTCAAAAAATAGAAAGACAGAAACTGGAGGGAGGTAGTCGAGAATAAGAACGAGAGGAAATCAATATTTCTTTTGACAGGGAACATGCACGAAAAAAATATTACGGATCTGCATGAGATCTGCGAAAATAAAATCCGGGGGAGAGGGAGCCCGAAAAAAAGTTTTTTTTTCTGCTCCAGCATTCTTTCCAGCTCAGACGAAAGGGAAAGAAAAGGAAAGTGAGAGTGAATGGTGAATGTGAGGAGGGCACCCAGAAAGGAGAATCGTATCGTGGGAAATATATGGGAAAAGGGGAAAGATTACTTGACAAGATATATTTTATTGCCTTCAATAAAACATCACATTTCCCATTTTTTTTTATACTTTTCCAGGAAGACCTTTTCCCTCATCTGAACTGCTTTCCGATGAGTGTGCCCTTTTCCTCAAAAAATAGGAAGACAGAAACTGGAGGGAGGTAGTCGAGAATAAGAACGAGAGGAAATCAATATTTCTTTTGACAGGGAACATGCACGAAATAAATATTACGGATCTGCATGAGATCTGCGAAAATAAAATCCGGGGGAGATGGAGCCCGAAAAAAAAGTTTTTTTTCAGCTCCAGCATTCGTTCCAGCTCAGACGAAAGGGAAAGAAAAGGAAAGTGAGAGTAAATGGTGAATATGAGGAGGGCACCCAGAAAGGAGAATCGTATCGTGGGAAATATATGGGAAAAGGGGAAAGATTACTTGACAAGATATATTTTATTGCCTTCAATAAAACATCACATTTCCCACCTTCACCTCCATCCACTAGCAACAGTAACACTCCTGGATATGGGTATCTTCTCCAGTTTCTCCAGTATTTCTTCCCGCGCTCTCTCAACATGGAGGATCCGGATAATAATCATCAGCGTTTTTTCACTTGCCGTATCGTCATCCTTCCAGATCCAAGTTTTTTTCGTGAAGACTTTTCAAGATCTCGGATCTCTAATGAATACTTTTTTTCGTTCAGTGAGTAGCCCTGTCTAAAGCTTCTTTTCTTTATGGCTGACCTTCTCCAGCATCTTTTTTTTCTGGAGAATAAATGTTGAGCTGTAAGTTAACCCTTCACATTCTTTTTTTCACTCCGGAATAAAAAAAACGACGCGTTTTACGGAAGGAAAGTCTAAAAAAATGGAAGAGAGATTTTTTTTCTCGGAATGAGTAGCGATGAGGAGAAAAGACTGGAGAACTAGAGCATGGAGAATACTATGTATAATGAACATATATTTTTCTTTCTGGAATCCCCTTCCAGTCCATTTCATCTCGTTCATCCATTCATTGATTGTGTAATCTCATGAGAGTGGTGTGCTTTCTCTCTCTAGTCAAGCTGCACAACCAGAAAAGAGGAGGAAATGAAAGGATGATGAGAATAGGAGAATAAAAGGAAGTTAATTGGACAAGCTTTTCACTTTTTACTTCTTTTGCATCTTTCCATAGCACACATCCTCCTCGAATGATGATGACGAGAAAGAAATTATTTTTTTTGCATGTTCACTAGAAAACTGACAGCTGGAGAATATTTCTCTGTGCTTCAGTAAATTCCAGCAGTAAAAAAAATATGACAGATTTTTAATGCTCCACTGGAGTCAGATTACTCCATTAAAATTTCACGGTGATGTGGATATAGCCGCTCTCACATCTCTCTTTATCCTTCATTGAGCAGTTTCCAGTAAATTTGCCAAAATACTCCCTTGAACCTAGTCATTTATCACTGTGGACCATTTATCACTGTAATATGTTGTGGATGATAGGTCTGATGTCGTGGGAAGATGGCTGTATGCTCTCTATTCATATTTTTGAGTGATTCTTTATACCGAGAAAAAGGAACAATAAAGAGAAAAGTGGCTAAATTGAAATGTGACGTGAGAAAAAGCAACAAGCAAAATGACTGGAGAGGAATAGACGGGTGTACATCAAAATTAAAAACTTTTTAGTGAGCTAAGCAGCAAGCACTAAGCACTAAAGTGTGCCCCTTTTGTTCTCTAGGCTAATCCCTCAAAAGAAAGTCATTAGCATTGGGAGTGAAGGATAGATCTACTACGAATAAAAAAAAGTTCATCCCTGGAGCTGCTGTTGCCTACAGAGAAAAAAAAGTTTTTTTTCGAGTCTTCCCATCCACCAAAAGCTAGCTCGGAAAATTTTAGACATGAGAAGGGTAGAAGGGCTCCACAAAATATTTATAAAAGATTCATAAAAGGACTCTTGCATAATCTGAGTGTTCACAGGGAGAAAATGGAGAGAAAGGAGAAGCCCGCTTTTCACTTTCACTGGTGATGGTGAAACTAAAAGGAGAAAGTTTGCGGAGCTCATGAACGCCGGAGAATGGAGGAGGACTCGGGAGACTCAGGACTCTTATGTTGGGCATAATACGGTTGAAGGACTGAACGTGGAGGATATAAAATCTGTGCTTTAAAAAGTATATTTTAGCGTGGGAAAGGGAAGCTATGGTGCTCGACTCGCTGCTTTTATTTACTTGCTCACTTTTCTCCGTATTATTCTTCTGGGAACTCTTTCCTAATCGGGAGGGGCGGACTGGGACTGCACTTTAATTGACTAGTTCGGAGCACCAAGATCTAATTAAAAATGGATTAGTGCTTGATAAAAAAGTGTTTTCATGTTGAGCAGACAAAAAAATGTAATGGGATATGTATTTCTTCCAATTTCATTCATTACTTTTTCCCTCTGAAGTTTCCTTTTGTAAATAAGTGCGTTTAGGCTTTGGCCTTGCCTTTGTTCCATTCAGAGATAAAATTCTTATCTGAGTGGCCATCCAAAGAGAAATCGGGGAGGGAACGACTAGACAATTGAAATGTTAGTGAGGTGAAACGGGATAAGTTTCGCTAGTCTGAACTTTGGCTATGCCTACGAGTTTTTGCCAGAGCATGCAACCAGAAAAAGGAAACCCGAATGGTGAATTCGTTTTCTCAGCTGGGCTCAGTGGGCTGTGCTGTGAATGGCTAATAAAGAAAAAGGGAAACGGCAAAATCAATAATTGTAGAGCTTAAGCTTACAGTTGCAGCCTTTATAAAGCCTGTGCTGAAGAAAACTTGAAGTAAGCATATCAATTTCTTTCCCTCTTAAAAGGGATATATAAGTTCTCAGCATTGTTGTTTTGGTGTAAATCAATGAGAGAGCAAAGAAAGCATAATTTATGAATGGGGAGAAAGTAGGTGAAGTCATTTATTTATTTTGTGGTGTGTGAGCGTGTGGAACAAGGCACAGCGAGTGGTGAATTATTAATATGGGAAATGTATCAGTTGCCTGCTTTGTCTAGAATTTAAGCAGAAACGTCAACCTTGGTATAGCACAGTAGACCAGACTAAACAGTAACAAGAAAGCACGGAGACTTATGCCAAATTACCAAAAGAAGGTGAAAAATTAGTGTCCAGCGTCTCACAAGTATAATAAATCGATGAGAACTTTTTCCTTTTAAAAATGTTTTACTTTGACGTCAAAATATTTTATTTTTTTGAAAAAAGTATATCCTCACGAAATAGATCGGTAAAAAGAGTTTGGTATCGTTACTGTATTGTAATGGTAGGTATTTGCAAATGAACATGTACTAAACTGGTAATATTTTCAATTATTGCATACGGATGCTATATGTAGTTTAGTGTGTGTATGGTTTGTGGTAGAAACATCACAAATAATTAATGAGAATTGGGCTATTGGAAGGTACTTAGACATGATTTATAATAGAGGCGAGGAGGAAGAATTAATTGACGTCAGTTCAATTTAATAAGCCATCCCAAATGAGATATAAAAATAAATAGGTAGCGTCAACAATTTTGAGAGAGTACATTGCTCACAACTACTCAGCTCATTCATTTCTTCAATTTTTTTATCACAAATAAAGAGCAAAAAGCGAAATAAATGCATGCCAGAATAGGAAAAAGATTACATTTATTTAAGCAACTTTCCTCTTCAAGATAAGGTAGAGCTGATTTCATGATTTACGATCTTTTATTGAGGAGCAATAAATCAATTGAGTGTCATATAATATGCCATTGTGAGGGCACTTATTCCATCGTAAAAAAACTTTTCATTGTGTTGTCCCTCACACAAGCCAAAGCTCCAACAAGATAAAAAAAAGTTTTTATTTTCTTGTACCAAGGATGGGAAACTTTTCATATTTTTTTTCAATGTTCTTCCCAAATCCTCCTACAATAAAAAGGCTTATGATTTTTTTATTCAATAACCTCTAACAAAGCAGAGCCACGACCTGCTGCAAATGTTTTTTTGCAAGTGGAAACTTTCCAAAACTGCTATTTCCACTTCTGTTACACATTTCCGGAAATAATAAAGTGGGATGCTGTTTATTACTACGCTCACATTTGTGGCTGGGCCTGGGCCCTGTAGCATTTTTTTTATTTATTACGTCTCTGGATTTATTCGCGCCAATCCAAACGCCTTTTCTTTAGGACTAAAGTGGACTCGCTGTCTATCCCCATTTACTTCTGAACACCGCACATGTCCAAATTGTCCCCTGGCAAATTAGTCGCTGTGGACATTACAAAAGCAATCAGGATAAAATGTGCTACTTTCGTGCGGACTGTGGACAGTTGGAGAGGACAGGCGCCAGAGCCCATTGTCACTAGTCATCACATTTTAAGTGGCGAGAATGGCATTTTTCTCACGACAAGATAAACTCCTTTTCTCTGGGGAAGTCCACCTACCTATACAAAAAACGGAGTCTTTTGCTTTCATTGCTTCGAGCCTTCGAGGATTGTATCCTGTCAATCTACCTACTAATTAGGTGACATCCCACAAAAAATAAATTTGCAACAGTCCCACTCTCCGTTCCACCCCACCTTGAACGATACAAGGACTGTGAGAGAATTTAGTAGTGAAGTGAATTTGCGTTCTCCAAAATAACCGGCAATTGGAGTTTCCCTACAAAAAAATTAATAAAATGGAAAAAAGAATTTTTTGGAATGAAGAGGAGAAAAAAAAAGTTCACAGCACTCTCATTCTTCTCTTAACATACACTTCCAGGGAACAAGGTGGATGCATTTGTCAGCGAGATTGAAGGAGAATCCAATTTTCGGAGAGTAAATGGCAAAAGAAGAGTAGAAAGCAGGGAAGGAGAGGGAAAGGATGAGACGAGAGTAGTCGCTGGGAGGGAAAGGCAAAGCGTACTCATCATCTCTTTCAGCTAAAAAAATGGTTGAAGCTAGAGCTGGATCTCCAGCAGCTACACAGGAGCAGCTCTTTTTTACTTTTTACATTTTACAGAGCGTTTGTAGGAACCCATTAAAAAACTTTTTTGCCACTAGAAAGTCAAAAGGTTGCAAAGAGAAAAGGAGAAAAGATGGTGATGGGGATGAGGATGATGAGGGAGAAAAAGTAGTACATAGCAGGAGCTTTTAGTAGCTCTGGAGCTTCAGCCAGGTAGCAGATTACTCTTGCCGTAAGTCTGAAAAGCGCATCTTCTCCAGGTCCAAAAACTTCGCATTCTCTACCACACACAAGAACACAATTTTCCAGAGACGGGCTCAACCAACCAGGAAAATCAAGAGAAGAATCAAGTTCGTCTTGCCAGCAGCCACAAAGAAAGGAAAGAAGGAGAAGTGAGAAGAGAGGGAAAAGCGGGTTTGGGGACCTTTACAAGGAAAAAAAGGAGACGACGGAAAATGGACTTTTCTTGCCCAATCTGTCACAGTTTCCTTCACTTCCACAAAACTTTTCAGAGGAAGAGCGAAGAACCCGTGTACACTTCTTTTTTTGAAGTTGAAGATGAGCACGAAACTGCGAAAAAATGATGAGCTCGACAGTCCTCCACCAGAATAGGTTATATGAAGCAGTAAGTTATCCTTTTTCTATTAACTTGTAATTTTCCTTGCTCTGGAAAACTCGAAAAAAGAGAGTTTATTCTTGCGGTGGTCCTAGTGGAAAATGTGAAAGGTGACGATGAGTCCATGATCGCGTTTCCCGATTACAACTGGAAAGGAAGATAGCGTCGCCTCACCGTCATATCATGGCCGTTTTAGGTTTCGAGTTTGTCAGCCACCACCACCACCACTGCTATTTTGCAACTTGGGAGCGTGATAAAAGCCATTTTTTATGTTTGTAAACCAGCAGATTTGCCTTGTCCCTTGTTTATTTATTCAACTGCATGGAATATACAAATTTTCACGGTTGGACTAGCTTCACTACATTCTCATATTGTATCCATTTTAGCAGAAGAGAAAGTTATTTGCATGTGCTCAGCTCCCACATTTACGCCGTCACACGGAGCAATACACAGCCTCGTTAAAATAGTAAATAGCTTCAGCAAAAAAAAGAGGAGAAGAGGCGTGATAGCGAATAGTATCTATTGGTGAGTGCGATAAACGGGAAAAACAGAGTGAAAACTATGTTGTTAGTACATTGTACAGATTTCCAGGAGATAAAAAGAGATTTTCAGTGGAAGTTATTTGCTTTCTTTTTATGTCCAGAACCCACTCATCTCCCTTTCCTTTGCGGAGGCAGAAAGCAAAGGCACAGCCGATAACAAAAATAGAGAAAAATGTGGGGATGGTGATGGGAGGGAGGTGATAGTGGGAGACATGTGCATGGTTTGCATTGCAACAAGAAAAATCTTTTTTGAGAGGGAATTTTTCCACCCGATAATTTAGAGAGATGATGAGCTAGAACTAGTAAGGGAAGGGAAGTGAGTTAAAATTGCACCTTTTTTGTTACAAGGACTGACGTCAAGGTGTAATCAGAGCATAAGCGGATTTGGTAGAGTGGACTTTTCACTTGGGTAATGTTCCTTCTGCACTCACATTAAGATTTGTGTTTGGAAGGAGGGAGTGCAAAGAAGAAAAAAATGGGAGGGAGAGTTGTGGCTGAAGAACAGAAAAAAGGTAAAAAATAAGAGTGCGGAAGATGTGCACGTGCAGAGTGAAACAAATACTCTTCGGGTGAGTGACGGTGACACTTATGCCCTGTTTTTTGGTAAAGCTTCTTTCATTAAATTAAATTTTGGGGTGGATGGAAATGCCTTCCAGATTTTCAGTAATCCGAGGGACAAATGCCACGGATAAAACGTGGCAGTTTTAATGAATGGCAGTAGTCTACAAGAAACAGAGGAAGACGTACAGTTAACTTTTGCGACTAATTAAATCACACCACGTTTCAGAGTTTGAGAGTGATGCTTGAAGAAATAAGTCACGAAATAAAAGATATATAATTTAAATGGGAGACAAGGAAAAACAGTCTCCGGGGATGGAGCTGTGGCGAAGAAAATCGATATTTTTGACGGGAAAGTCACTAGCCAGCATTCAAATTTTAGCTCTCATACAGAACTTGAGTAGAGAAGAAAAGAAGGAAAGAGCTCTCATCTCACACACACATCCACATTCACCCCTGACAGAATGGAAAACTTGGAGTCTGGTCGGATTGTGATTGTGAGCAGGAGAAAAGTGAAAGTAGCGTGGGAACAGAGGGCGAAAAAGGATTACACTTACACGAGATCATTTATTTATTTATTTACTTATTTGCAGCTGTATACTACTTCCATTACATCACTACCAGTAGCACATCCACTAGAGTGCAACTCTTCTCCAGCCTTTCCAGAAAATATTTTTTTTCCTTCTCTATAAATATTCTCAAGAAGAGATTTCCAGCCTTCTTTTTGCTAGTCCTTCGCTGATAAAATAAATTCTATATTTTTGTAGTCCCACGCTTGGGTGCGTGTGTACAGTGAAAAAGGCTGTAATGAATTCCCTGGACTATCCCTTTTTCCTCTCCATCTCCTAAATCTTTTGAGCCTTTTAAGTCTGAGTGAAAAACCAACAGTCAAAATGGAATGAAAATTGCGGCCCCTCATTTCTATAAATCTGGCTGGAATTTTGAAATAAAAGTGGTGTATCCTATTACCCTTGTGGGGACAGAGCGGAATACCAACTTCCAATAATCTCCTTTTTTATCAAATGGACTGCTTAAAATGAAATACGTAATTTTTTTTGAGGAAATGTCCTTTCTCTCAAGAAGATTCCAAATATCCCCAGACATTTTCTTTAATGTCAAGTGATACGCACGCCCCTCTTTGCTTCTGGAGAGCTTTATGATTTATGACAGGTGACACTATATATCCCTATCGGCCTCGCCACTGCCACTTTAGTCAAGGATACTCTACACCGGAACAAATATGTATGACCTTGCGAATATTCTTTTATCCGAGCTTCCTCAGATTTTAGTTTTCAAGGGTATAACTGTGCTCGAACGTTACGTTCCGCCAGTTGGCAATATATTTTCCCTGCTCGTTTTCAGTACTAATTATATTCATTCACCGGAAAAGTGTAATTTTTTGCGCGTCTTCTGTGTACGTGTGTGCCCTCGACCCAACACCCGCCTCACTCATTTTTAAGCTTTCTTCGCTGTAACTGGAAAAAGTGGGAAGGACACCATTTGTGCGGATCGTGGAAGGTCTGCGTTTCAACCTGCTAAAAAATTGCTCGCTAGGGACGCAATAAGAGTCAGTTACTCTCACATTTTCCGGCGATCCTAATAAATCCTGACAGTGTACAAAGTACAAAAAGGAGGAAAATGTAGGTATTCAAGTTAAAAGAGGGAAAAACAAGCGAATTTTTATAAATGTTTTGGAAGCATTCCTTCAGTCTTCTTTTGTAGTCCCTTTTCATTTCGGTTTTTGGTGTGCACTGTGCACGTCCTCCCCTTATCATAATGGATGGTAATGGTGTGGGATCACTGAAGGAGATAAATGTTAAGGACGTTGTTGACTCTTTTCCCTTTTCGAAGGAAAAAATATTCCACAACAATTTCTAGCCTTTTCACTGTTTTTTCCAGCAACTGGCAGAAAACTGTTCACTGATCGGGCAGAGAAGTGTTCTCTGCGTGGCCAGTGCCAATATGAAAATAGGCAGAGGGAACCTCCACTGAACATTGTCTTGGAATATGGAAGAAATCGATGAGGATGAAGTGAGCAGGAAAATATATGAATTTTGGTGTGGCGGTGGTGGACATACAGAAAAGGAGTTTTTAGCTGTAGCTGGGAAAAAATAAGGAAACCTTTTTCAGGGAAGGATGAGATGTGATGATGAAAAATGTCTTAATTTGATCCGTGACATGCTCCAGTACCTATAAAATCAGGAGAAAAGGAGTTGGTCTTGGGAGATAAACTGAATTAGACACGAGAGAAAAGGACTAGAACCGGATTGATTTGCTAAAACTAAACCGAATGCTTATGACGTTCGATTCTTTCCTTCAAGACCACCTTGTTCGTATAGAGTAAAATCAAATACACTCCCATATCGATTGTTTCTGGTTCAAAAGGCAAATACAGGAAGTAAGTATCTTTCATTAAAGTATTATAAAGTTCTAAAATAAAATTATTAAATGACGTTTAAATAATTAATTTGTCACTTTGCTTGGGCCATATGCATGTAAAAAGCTCTGTACCAACCAAGCAACGGAAGGTATATGCATATATGTCGCAAAGAAAACTGACTCCTTCTAGTATTTATTTTTCTCCATTGCCTTATCCAAAATGTGAAGATAAAATACCTACTGCAACAGGTTGTGAAATTCATCTTCTTCCCTTTGCAATTTAATATCTTTTTCTTACCAATTGAACGTTTCATTCTCATCATTTCTCCAAAAGTATTATTAAATTAAATTGGCCACGCACAGGTTAACGATCTGTAAGTACTGCTTTGCTCCCCCATTACGAAAAGTATTCTCTTTTCGCATCGCCATAAAAAATATCTCATTAGCTACCTCCATTCCATCTCCATTCACATTATTACACTCTATTTTATTTCCAATGTCAACCACACACTGTACACATTTTACTTATTTCGTGTGAATGGGAGCAGAAACCGTGGAAATGTTGATCTAGCTCTCTCCCTGTAGCCTACCAAAAAATAAAAATCGATACTCCCCATTTATACCCAACTCCAGTTCCAGTTGAGGGAGTGAGAGTTTTAGACGGGTTGAAAAGGTAACAAAAAGGAAACCTCTTTTTATTCCGCGGTTACAAATTAGAGAGAAAAATGTGTAGCGATTGGAGAAAGGAGAAAAAATAACATGCTCGTCGAAAATGTCCGTTGCCAACTACCCCTCTGCACACACACATTGAGCACAGTTGTCGACGTCGTCATAATGATGAATGCTAATGCAATATAAATTGGGACTGGTGAGGTGACTACGTAGAAAATACAAGAAGTGAACCGTACAGAAAATGAGTGCTCATGTTCCCATACAACTTCCTCTTTTTAATGCTAGCTCACAACTACCAATAATAATTTTGCTTTTTTTGCGCTTTCTCCCATTCCCTCCAACAACGACAATAAATTTTCATGTGTTTTCTCCTCCTTTGCCACACACTAGCAAAACGAAAAAGGAGAAGGGTTTTTGAAGGAGTACTGGAGAAAGAATAAATAAAAAAGGATATTGGATTTTTTCTGAAGATAAATGTAAAGGGACTACTGTATCGCCAGCAGTTTCATTTTCTCCTTATACTAAATCATCTTAGTCCTTGGCAAATAAAGACGTAGGAGGGGGGGAGACAAAGACGAAAAGAATGATTGAAAAAATTTTCGATCGCGTTCCCCACACAGCATTCTAGGAAACGAGGTGAAATTAAAAGTTGGAGACTGAGGCTGATACAGAAGATGGCAAGACAAAAAAAATTAGTGTGGTGGTGGCGTCGGATGATGCGGATGTGGGAGATGATATGAGAAACTTCAGGTTCATAATTTGGAGAGGAGAAAGGGGAGAAATAGAGATGAAAGCTCACAAGGGACGTCTATCTCCTTGAAAACCTTGAGGGCTTTCCCCAAACTAATATTGTTTTAGTATGTCGTCATATCATATCCCCTCCATATCAATCATGGCTAATGGAAAAAGCGAAACGCTAAATAGTGTCATATAGCCGTTATTATAGGGAAAATGGGATGGAAGGAGAGATGAAAGTTTCAAAATGCCAATTTCCGCTGCTTCCATAGTCCTCGGGTGACAAGTATTTTAGCCAAGTTTTGCAATTTCCAACAAAAACTTGATTGAGTGGAAGTGAAAATTAAAGATCAAAATCAAAGTTGGAAGGAAAAGCGACGTCAACTGCATAGATGCCTTTTTTATGGAAAATTGCATTGAAAATTGAATAGGCTGTGCACTTTGGCGGAAAACTGATAAAGCTGATGCTTGGATGTATTCATTGCTGAAAACTGATATAGCCAGTGCTAGAGTCTTTCAGTGAGATTAGAGGAGCTTAAAAATTATCGAAAACTTGTCTTACCTTTCGAACAAAGATCCTCTTTCCAATTACGGCCCGATCGCACCAAAACTCACATGAAAATTAAGCAGGGAATCCCTTTCACTTGAGTTGATTTTTTTTTCAAATTTACTTTTCTGATAGGATATAGCCTCTTCCAAAAAGCTGAAAAACTTTTTTTCAGTGCAGGATTGAAAATGAAGAAGAGGAATTTTCTATTCACACAAACTTGTACATTCACTACACGAGCAATAGGGATTTTTAAGAGAGATACGAAGTTTGTTGGGAAATGTAGTGTCCTCCAGCAAAATAAAATTTGAAAGGACTCCGAAAGTATTTTTTGTGCTTTTACCACTGGGATGGGAATGGAATTTATTTTCCCGAAACTTCAATAAAAATCTAGTCGCCGATAGAGAGAGAATCTAAGTGAGTCCAAGACCATATTCCAGTCTGGAGTAATTTTCTCTCTCCTCTTTCTCCCTCTAAAAATATGCACTCTCAATTTTATCCCAATACGAAAAATTTTACACAGAATCAAAATTAAATTAGCGGAACATAGTCCGGAAAAGCTCTCTGAATAGGAGAATTTCACTTCGACCAAAAAAACTAACTTTCTCCTTTCTGTTCTCTTTAGTACCCCGTCAGTCCCACGACACAAAAAAAGTAGATGACTTCAGCAACAGTGGAGAAGAGAGAGAAACTCTTTGCGTGCGCTTGAAAAAATTTCACCGAGAGCTGGAGCTGAGCAGAACACAGACTGAGCTCTGCACTCCTTCCCCAGCCCAGTTTTTCTCCAGGAGAAAAAAAAGTATATTTATTTGGAAGAGAAAAGGAAAGTCTTCAGCTCCAACGTTTCTCCTCTCTCCGCCGAATCCAGAAGGAGAACGAAATGAGGAAAAATAACGCTATTTTGTGTGTTGCGTGAGGAAATGTACTTTTTTCGGAAAAATGGTAACTATATTGCATATTGCATACATGGCCAGTCTTGTGAGAAACGGATTTTTTTCCTGGTTTTTCTTTTCTTCTCCTTTTTCCATCTCAATGGAAAATAATAGATTATTTGTTTGGGAAGACGAAAGACGAGGAGAAAGACGTAGAAGGGGGAAAGAAGACAGCCACAATTTCGGGCTGTGTGGTTGCGGTAACATGCACTATTCAAAAGAATTACATTTAATGCTGGCAGAGCAGAAACACAATGCAAAAAAACTGACGCTACTTTGTTTGCTGAAGGATAAAAAGGCTAACAGCAGTAAATTTTATTAAGGAAATGTTGTTTGCGGTAGTTTTGGAAAGCAAAAAAAATTTGCGTGGAGTTAGGAGTGCTGCCGAGAATGGAAATAAGTGGCATGGTGTATGGTAGGTCACCACATTATTTATTGGGAGGATCAGAGTAAAAAAGCTTAACAAATAAGCCTATTTTGTCGATTGAAGTTGCAGCCTGTTAGAATTCGGGTGGGGTCATATTTGTTAAAACTTGCATGTGGAAAGGTAACTTTTGCCACTTTTGTATTTTAAAACGGTTGTGCGCTGGAAATTAAATTTA
>JAHZND010004850.1:0-28185 GCA_027744115.1 Acrocyrtus sp. NNG-2020 | reverse complement strand
ATGCGATGCAGTTCCTTTGATACTAAAGCAAAGCTGAACTCGTTAATGCCAGCTTGCCAACCACCCTTGTCATTTTGTAGGGCTTCAAAAACTTCTCTGTCTATTGAGTTCTCTTCAGCAAAACTGAAGAGTCGCAAATCAAGTAGATATGATTGTTGGTGACGGAGTGATGAACACAGGTTGAGGGATAGCCGAAAGGTTTCATTTTTGTAAGGAGGAATGAGATGAATTCAAGTTTCGTGAGTGAGAGGAGCCTAGTTAAGACTGTAGAGAGAGTTTCGTAAGTATTTAGTTGCTACTCTCTTTTATTCTGACTGAGAACAAGTTGAAATCAAAAGGGAAAAGGGGTGAATATTAGGTATGAACAAGAGAATCTGATAATGACGAATAAAACAGATTAGATTTAAAACCAGATTTTTTCTTGCGCAGATTAAAACTTTTTAGCTGGAAGGTTTCTTAAAGGTTTGCAAAATGCAGAACAGAAAAATTTCATACCATATCTATGTCGTGGCTTGCTTTGGTGACCTACCTATAGATCTTGCTTCTTGCCTAAAAACAGTTCAAACCCAGTTATGGAACTGTAGATTCATGGAACAAAAACTATGCAAAAAATTACAAAATTGTAAAATGCTTTGCATCATATTTTTGCATTAGCATGGAAGAGGAGCACAAGGATCATGGATATTTTTACAGCATATTTTTGTATTTTTTAAACGGAGAAGTGCATCAGGAAATTTTTTGATTCATTGCAAGAGCACAACCTTATTGTCACACTTGCCGCTTGTTGTGATTATCAGAGTTCCGCAGTATTCCTACCTGATAACCCCATTTAGCAGTTTTGGGTCAGATATTACTAACAATAAATCAAATGAAGCCATTTTGTTGGAGAACGTGCAACCTCCAAATGAATTACAGTATTGAGTGGTATTCTGTCCAGGTGGTCAGGAAGGTAAGGAGCCTCAAAATATACAAAGAAAATATCCTGTTCAAATTATAGTCAATAACCTACTACCAGTAGGTCATTTCATTTTTATATATCCTGCAATATAAACTTGTCCATAAGCACATTACGTAGCAATGGCTCTTGCTCTATCAATTTTGGTTGTGCTCCTTCTAAGCAACGGTGTCTTATCTCTGTCGTGAGTCACGAACAAAGTTAAATTACAAAATAGTAAGGAACAACTGCGTTTTATACTTTTTAATAGAAAATTTTTGTCTCATATAGAATCAGTCCTTCACAAAATTACATAAATGCACGAAGACACCCGCTGCATCCAAATATTGAGAGGATAGTTGATGGCGCTGGCTATTCCATGCACAATACTGGATTTTCGCTTGACCTAGTTCGTATTTTATTTTATTGTACCATGCTATTAGGTACTTAATTATTTGAATAATTCAAGTCCTGACCAATTTCTACCTACAGTATGCAATTTCTCTGAATTCGCTAATTGTCATTACTGTAATTAGGGCATGCAAGCTAATCCACCTGCAGAAGGGAATTCGATAGGAACTGTGACTCTGGAACCATATGAGAACGCGAGAACACAAAAGTGGGGCACCACCTTTTATGGTACTTGCTGGCACTCCCATCAGTCGGAGCGCATTGTCATGAATAGGATCAAAGATCAATAGGTACTTAAGCCACTAATCTACTTTAAAAAATTAATTTTCTTGTCTGTCTCAGGTCTCCCCAACCAAGTTGAAGTGTCTAATGGACAATATGCGAAAAACTTTGTTAGTATCTACTATCCCGAAGGATCATCCAGGGATAAAGCCAGACTCTACAAGTTTGAAACGCTCTCGCTAAACCACTACAGGATTTTAAACTTGGAAACAAGGCTTTGTCTTGTAGCTATCCAAAGGTACGATTTACAACAACTTTCACATTGACGCATAAAAGGTCGTATATAGCCCTTTATCTTGTTTTTTGTGCTAAGGATGTTGTTCTTCTACACTTGCATTACTGCATTAGCGATTAGGATATCATAAACCAGAATTTAATTAGAAAGTTATAGGGTGCTGTATTGTAACTAGCATTTTAAAAATATCTATGCTTCATCAGGCCACCACCGCCCACACAACCTTTTCAGTCATTGGCTTAGTAGACAAGTGGCCATATAATAATACTTAATACAGCTCTGCGATTCCTTATAATTTTGATTTAAGTGCATCATACTATGTCGGATTTTCCAGTATCTTATCTACTCGAAAAGCCTGTTTATGACAGCGACAGCTTTGATATTTACCATTCGTAAAGAAGGACAAAAAGTCATTGAGAATTGAGAGCAGTGAAAAACAAGCGTGGTGGAGAGATTCCATGAAGAGTAAAGTAAGAACTAAGGAGTCAACGCTCGAAAGTTTTGTTGCGTCAATCATTCATTAAAACATCAAACTGCGCACATAAAGTTCCGCTTATTCGTCCAAGTGATTGTATAGCAAACAATTTAAACTGAAGCAGTTTAGTAAACAGAAACTGCCGCTACGCAAGCAAAAAAACTGCAGTCGTATATGTCCAAATTTAAATGGGATTATAATATAAACTGTCACTCATTTAGTAATTCAATTTATTTTTTTGAAGGTCATCTGAAGATCCTATTTCCGTCGAGTTTGGCAGCTGTACGGAAGGAAATTACACCTGGCTGCTTCGGAGAACAGGATAACTAAACAGATATCTCTAGCATTTTGTCATTTATGGAACAAATATCTTAGTAATCGCAATTGGCTTGATAGAATTAGCTCATTTTATACCGTCGCGGATACCGTGACAGTATTGATTTTCCTTCATAAAACCTTTCCTGAAAAAAAATACGTAAGGGTTGAATAAAAGCAGTTTATGAAAATCAACAAAAATACTGACGACTGACGGGTAATACTGCCCTTGTTCCATCACCGTTCAATATCATACTCACAACACAGCAGCCACTTAGCCACATTTTCTTCTATTCCCATCCGTTTGCATTTTTTGCTTAGAAAAAAATTATGAATTATTTACAGGCGACACAATCAAGCCATAAAGGAAATATTCGTGCCTCTGGCTCTGAGTGTATATGACGGAGCACACATGGATGAAGAATGGCACGAGGCTATTTATATTGCAAATTGCAACTCTCAAATGAGATATGAAGGAATCCAATTCCAATGGCATTGACCACATCGGTTTCATACGGTATTTGGCTGTTCTTTGTCTAGTTCACGTTCACCTGTGTTTTATGCCGTATTCAGTATTGAATTACGAACTCCATTTGGGCTACCTTCCTATTTCCAGTTACAAGTACGAATTTTCCTGTATTACACAGCAAAATCCAATAATTGGTTGGGTGTCCACCAGTTATCCTTCTAATATACGGCTATTACTTCAGAAAAATGGATTCTTTCCTGTGATGGAATAGTTTTGTGAGCTGGGTCGTGGCAGTTGTGGGAACATCTCCATGGCTCTTCCTCGGGGTATACAAAGACAAAAGCCCATTTACGCTGCCACCTACACACATGGATCACTCCGTGCTGGAACACTCACTCCAATCTGTAATACTATATGCTCAATGCGCCAAAAAGGTGGTTTGCGTACCTTCAGGGCATCATACTCATGCTAGAAATATTCTTTTCCAATAACTCATTCCATTTCAATATGCAAACAAAACTCCGTTCCGAGCTATTTCCCGTATTATTTTCTCAGAGCCAAGGTCTATGGATTTGCTCTAAATTCTTGAGAGGAGGGAGACACGCCATCAAAATGCATTGTTGGATAATCGCACTCCTTTAATGTCAAGCAAATGACCAGTTGAAAATTGGAAGTTGTGTAGTGAACTGTGCAAGGAGGCGTGCTCAGTGTTTACCGTTAGACAAGTGAGAAATGGGCACATAAGCTTTTCCTGTGGGGCACTGTGATATTTTAGGAAATAAAAAATCAGTTAATCTAAAATCTCCATAATCCTCTCAAGACATGCCTAAGTACAGTATATCTAACAGCTCATCTTCTTCGACCGATGCCATTAACTACGACTCGGATGTCAGCGAAGATGAGCACGCTATTGCAGAAGATGGTGACGACATTAACTACGACTCAGATGTTAGTGAAGATGACGACGAATTCGAGCTGGAGCTGAACACGCTCACGGGAGGCACCTTCAACGTAACTATTCATCCTTCAGATACACTCGAAATGCTGAAGACACGGATCGCGTTTCAAGAAGGGATCTCTCCCGCAGACCAAAATTTGCTTCTTCAAGATCATGGAAAACTGCTGGATTCGTCGTGTAGCAGTAGCACCCTCGAAGAGCTTAACATTGATCGCAACTCTAAGGTCACTTTAGTCACAAATATGGCTAGCGGCACAACTCCCTTTAAAACATTACCTCAGGGGGATGAGCTCTCGCCCTCGCCACCAGTTCATAATCTTGCTCCGCTACTCAAACGAAACTATCGTACCTTTAATACTAGTCATATTCATAATAACAATTACCATCACGTCCAGCAACAATCATCCTCTTCCTCCACCACATCTCTCCGACTACCAAAAATCTCTGCGGCGAACAATACCCCTCAAGATAATCTTAGTGAAGGAAGCAGTAGTAGCATGCAAACGGGCAGCTCCTCAAACCAAAACCTTCAAAGAGTGGACGAGCGAGCCTGGATGCAAAGTTTATTCAATAAAGTGGTTCAGGACGATAGGGGCCAGTTAATTGATATGGATTCAACAAGAACTGCCGCAACTGCGGTATCATATCCTCAGGAAGTAAATGGAGGTAATAAACCGACCAGATATGGTAGAAACAGTAGATTTGCTCAAAAACCTGAGGAAGACGGAAGTCTGCTAATTGTCGAGGGCGATGATGGAGTCATTCTAATCATTCAGAAAACTCCTGGAGAGCTGCTGGACAACTCAAGTAACGGAAATAATTGGGAATGTGTGGGTGAGGACGGGGGGCGCATTCGAACTACTGGAGTTGGATTTGACGTTGAAGTGTACAGCGGAAAAATATCGAGACTGGGGAGCTCCCGTAAATTTCAGGACTCTCGAGTACGCGACAGAATTAAGGAGAATGCTGTGACCTTAGAGAAAATGAAAGAGGTGAGGGGAATGATGGCCCGGAGAAAGGAAGGCTCATTACCGCCCAGGCCACCAGCCCCATTAAAAGGTCTAGAGTTTCCAAAAATTCTAGAGAGAAGTGGAATTAGTGGAAGCGGGTCCAGCGGGATTAATGGGGGAAGTCAAGAACTCGGCCCCGGAAAAGGTAGAAATGGTGGATCGAGGACAAATCAAAGTGGGGGGATTCGAAACAGATCGATAAACTCAAGTAAAATGTCTTTGAACAGGCTAATCGCTGAAATTTACTTACAGTCGAAAAGGAAGGGACATGCATTTCAACCTGGACAGCCGCCCTACACAGAGCAACAGCTACTTCGTTATGTTCAGTTAAAAATTGCAATTGTGCTGGAAGAACAGAGGTAAGCATTTATCGATTTTGATTTGAATGTCATAAATTAGCTGGCACAATAATTGGATCGGATAATTCTGACATTTGGCATTTTCCTTTTAGGAAAAGCAAGATAGAGCCCTGCTCTAAATGTCAGCTGCATGGAGAGTGGCTGTATGATAAGACTGGACCTCCCTACATAATTCCCACCGTTGTAATAGAGCGCTTTAAGGGATTTGCGAATGGACGAAGATGGAAAAGCATGGAGGACGAAGGGGACCAAGATACGAAAACCGGTGTAAGAGCAGTAAACTCAACATTACGGAGAAAGTCAATGATTCCTGTAGGAACGTCGTACAAATCACTAATTGGTGGCACTCACAGTACGACTTCGAGCACTAATCAATGCAAAGTGAATGCTCCTGCCACAAACACAACCTTAGGTTCAAGTACACAATTCAAAGTTAGCAGTACTCATGCACCAGTTCCAGCACCTTCCCTAAAGACTCACCCAAAAATGTATTTCTCCGGAAAGGACTCAAGTTACAGGAGGGCTCAATCACGTCCAGGTAATCTGTGAAGCGGATTTAGGAAATGTAAGTAGAGGGGAGGAGGGTGTGGGGTGACCTGAGAATTTTTTTTATTTCACTTCGCATGCCTATTTGCTCACAGAGTTTTTCAATTCTCGTCAACGAAAAAGTCATGAACAAAATTCCTATTAACATTTAAAAAGATTACGGGAATTTGAATAGAACCAAAAAATTCAGGGTAAAATTGAATATAAAAACTGAACTCAATTTGCATTGTCCTCTTCTTCGGGTTCTCTGTATGAAATTTATGGCCCTTTGTATCCCATTCCATTCAAATTAATGCATCAATGTCATATACATGCGAGGCAAGAAATGAAAGCTTTCGATATTGCTAAAGTCAGTCGCTCTTCTTATCACTATCACCACCAAAATCGTTAGCTTTTTGCATGACACAGTTGCAGATGTTCCCAACAAGTTCGTTAACATTTCATTTTATCAACGTCCTAGCAAAATTTTTTGTCTTTAAACTTCTTCGCTTTTTTCTCGTAGTACTATTACTTCTCATCTCAGCTTCCTGCGAAGTCATTCAGTGTTAATAGTCTCGGTAAACAGTTGAAAATTAGCAGCGTCCCTTGGAAGAATCTTTGTTTGACCCAGTTTCCTCAAAAGTTTATATTACGGAAGTGCTGTAAAATTAAATGACGAAAGTGAAGGGCACTGAATCGTCGGCGTCAGCAGGAGCAGCATCAAGTTCAGGTTCAACTACAGGGAAAAAAGACGGGGACGACAAACCTCCCCCAATGGTCCACAGTGGGTGCTACCTATAGATGATATAACAAAGCTATATAGTTTTTTAAATTGTTTATTTGTCCCAGCTATATGCCATAGTATAGTCAATAATAATAACTGTTGATGACTGTCAGTTGTGTCCTATAAACATATTAAGAAATGATTTTATCTTAAAATTCCAGGTTCAAGCTCGAAAACTACATCAGCCAAGAAAGCTAGTGTGCGATGTCCAGTGTGCAAAAAGAAAATTGGAATAGCCTGCCGCTACCAGTGCCGCTGTGGGATGACCTTCTGCTCGGTCCATCGTTATCCGGAAGCCCATGAGTGCACTTTTGACTACAAGACCGAGGGCAGGAAACAGATTCGTGAGAATAACCCGGTCGTCGTCGCCCCCAAAATACAGGAAATATGACTGAGAGACTGCATAATTCCACTTCTTTCCTTCCACAACCCTTCTTTTATTCTAAACCAATTCATTACTTTTTTTTCGTAAACTGGAAGTTTGGGCTTTGGGGAGAGGTAACGGCGATGTCAGCAAAGTGAATACATTCCAGAAATCCGAAGTTCAACTAAGGAAATAATATGGAACTCGTGGAACGTAAATATCCACGCACAAAATTGACTTTTCATGTAATTTTCCTGTCAGCGCCCTTGTTGTAGAAGCCCAGAAGCCGTTATATAACTGTTAGGAACTAATTGTAATTTCACATGTAACTCGAACTGTTGAACTCGAGGTTTTACCCCTACGAGATAAAGATGTGTATAATATAACTAATTTTTAGTAAATTTTAAGATGCAGCCTATGCATTTTTTGCTATGTACTTTTCACCTGCAATTTAAGCAGGTGGTAAAATTGACCGGTGTCATTAAATAAACTTGTTAACTTCTATGATAAAATTTTCCTTAAAAACATCTTCGGTGCTACTGGTAATGTCTACTGATAAAGCTTTTAACTTGGACTTTATTTAATCACGCTCGCACCTATGTCATAAGTCACAAAATAGTGAAGGTGAATTGCAAAACATGGTCACTGATGATTAGGTAATAGAAGGGTTGATGAAAATTTCAGCATACCTAGTATATCTACCTACATACATACATATAATTCGACACCTGTTAAGTAAAGTTACCCAATTCGAATTATAAATTAATGGAACAATCAGCCTTTTACTAGTCACTAATAGTCTGTTTTTACCTGTAGTTGAATGGCAGTAATAAAGCAAGTAAAATTTTTCTCATTTTCCATAATAATTCCATGCATCAAAAATCTCAACGTGCCCTCGCATACAGCCGCAATTGCTCGCTGCGTTTAACAGGTCCACGTTCTGTTGTGTATTTGTTTGGGCATGTGCATGTGCAAAAGTTTTGGTTTCAACTTTCATCCATGCACTTCTTCACTGTTGAAGTGAGAACTGTGCGAGTCCTGCGAATTGTCTTTTTTTAATTTTGAGTTAGCAATTTATAACAACTGTTTGTAGTTTTATTGTGACTCAATCTACTAACTAGCATTTTTGCGACATTTATGTTCGTAGCTCCAACGCCAAAGAAGCGGAAGAAAAATGGCCAAGACAAAAGGACAAAAATTTGCCAAGGGTAAGACTGAAATAGGATAAGATAGTTGATATTTTACATTTAAAATTAATTAACGATTTATTTAATTAAAGATCTAAGGATAAGATAGTAATTGTACCGATGCATCTATTTCAACAGGGAAGTCGAAAAAGGACACTTGGAAGAAGCTGAAACATCCAGACTTGGAGGACTTTTTAAAAGACCAAAGAGAAGATGAAAGATTGGGAATTAAAGAGAAAGCTGATGAAGAGCTTTTCGTTATTGACCAGGAAGGATCCGACGCATTCTTTAAGGCTGCTGCTCAGCAGCCACGGTTGACTAGAGGGAGGGGGAAGAAAGTTGTGAAAAATAAGGATGGGCCACTAGTTGACTTTGACAGTTTAAGGTGCTTCCAGATTTTGAAGCCTGACTCTGCTGTAAAGGATCCTGTTGTGAAGAGGTAGGCTTGTGGTGGTTTAATATATTGTACTTACCTAGTAAGTTTAGAGTGACACTTCATGACGTTAGGAAAAAGTGGTTAGGTAATAACATTTTTGGTATGGGTCATAAAAAGAGTACACATTTACTATTTTATTGTTAGGAATCGAGTACGTTTACCAGGTGAAGGTAAAACTGTGGATATGAAACTGAAGGATGAAATTCGACGTTACAAGAAGAAAAATAGTGATGTCAAAGTTCAAGAGGCGGACTCAACAACGCCAGATGGAATTACGGACCCATGGTCTACCCCAAATCGTAAATAAAATAGTTTATAGTTCAACGATTTCAGCAAGTTTTTATTAATTTATTGTTACAACACCAAACAAAAATAATGATTGTTAACTTTACTGTATGTGTTTAGCAAAGTCAGTTGATGCTGTACTAAACAATGAATGGATATCGGACGAATCTAAGCGAAATCTTGTAAGGAATCGATCTGTGCACAAAGTGAAAAAACCTACAACCAAAATTAACGCAATTCAAACTCCGCACCCTGGCTTATCTATTAACCCTTCCTTTACCGACCATCAAGAAATTGTAAAGCAAGCATTAGATATTACCAAAGCTGAAATTCGAAAGGAGCAAAAGTTAATTAGAGCCACGGCTATACCTAAAGACGCAAAATTCGATGACGATGATTCAATGGACATCAAAGAAGAAGCCGATATCAAATCAGAGCCAGAATCTGATGACGACGACAATAAAACAGGAATTATGCGCCCAAAACCAAAAACAAGGCAGCAAAAGAGGAAGGCAAGAGAATTAAATGAGCAGCAAAAAACTGTACAAGAGAGTAAAGAGAGACTTAAGAGAGAAGCAGAGGTTTTCCGTATCAAGTCCATTAAAAAGGACATCGTAAAGACGGAAAAGCACAAGAAGGAGAAATTGGAAAAGAAAATTGCGAAAAAGGTTCAACATGAGAAATATGGCCAGTTGGACCTGAGCAGAACTAAATATCAGCCGTTAAAACCTGATCCTTTGCTTAGTGATGAAATGGGCGGGACATTATTTACTGACGCAAAGAATAGCATAGCTGGTCTTACATTGGAACGGTTTAAATCATTTCAAGAAAGGAACCTGATTGAACCTACTGTGAAGCAGCGGTAAGCTTTCAATATCTGTGCTAATTTTAACAGTTGAAATAGCTTTTTTGATGAATTTGATGAGGTAATATTTCCACATTACTTTCCTAGAATGAAGCGGAAGTACAAACGGAAGCGGTATCAACGTCCCAGCGAAAAAATGGAATGGGAAAAGACTGGAATGTGGAATGGAGAAAAACTATTAAATCCAGGAGACCACAGAAGGAGTCAGAGGAGAAAACGTTAAAGGATATATATGTATATTTAATATTACGCGCTGAGGTTCACTATAAATGAGGTTTCCTCTTGTATCATTTGATATGTGTAGGCAACAAAAATTATGTATTGGTTTTCCTTATTCTATTCGCATTTTTTTCACAGTTCGTATTCAATAGTTAGATAGTTTGTAGTTAGATATAATACTTTTTCTTAAGTAAACTTGCGCTTGACATACATAAACTTGGAATGTATTGAATAAATAAATTGTTGTAGTGAAATCAATTCAAAGACTAGTTACTGAAGAGGAGTCAAGGAAAAAAGTTTGCTTGCGAGTCACCGTACAATTGTTATTTATCATGGCTAACTTGAAATTTTTTAGCTTATTTCTCGTTGTCATTACCTTTGCCCATGGGCAACGGTACGGGCCATCATCATCTTTGCTAACTCCTCGGAAAGAAACTGTTACCTGTGGCGGACCTTGTTCTTGTTCCCAACAATACCTTCCTCAATGTGCCAGCGATGGGCAACAAGAAACTACATATGCCAACAAGTGCCAGTTTGAATGCGCTCAGAGATGCAATCCGAGTAAGTTGTTTAAGAGTCCTAACAATAATTGTTATTATTGCGCTTTTGGTATTTTTGTTTTCGTAGTATATCTCACGTCCAGTTTTGAAGACAAAGGCACTGAAATTATCTTAATTTTGGCATAGATTTAAGAATTCGATTCGACGGGGTATGTGCTCGACCTTACGTACACGATGATAGTTCCAGAAAAGATGGAGCTGGCCGGGCTATACAACAGAACAGACCTCCTGCAAATAATCCATGGGGTAGTGGAACTCAGTCTCAATACAGGCCGCAGCCTCAGCGCCCCACTGGTTCTTCCGGATCCCAATCGTCTCAATATAGACCTCGACCTCAGCAGCCGCAGTACCCCTCTGGTTCTTCCGGATCCCAATCGTCTCAATACAGGCCACAGCCTCAGCGCCCCACTGGTTCTTCCGGATCCCAATCGTCTCAATATAGGCCTCAGCCTCAGCAGCCGCAGTACCCCTCTGGCTCTTCTGGCTCTCAATCTCAATACAGGCCACAGCCTCAGCGCCCCACTGGTTCTTCCGGATCACAATCATCTCAATACCGACCCCAGCCACAGTACCCCTCTGGTTCTTCCGGATCCCAATCATCTCAATACCGTCCCCAACCTCAGCAGCCTCAATATCCCTCGTCTAGTTCTGGCTCCTCTCAGTATCGACCTGAAGAACCTAGACCATATCCGGACCAACGATATTACCAAACTACTCAGAGAACTACAACTTCATCAGCAAAGCCTTCGTGGTGGAATGAAGCAAGATCCCGGTACCCTACTCCAGATGCTGATTCTGCAGATAAGGTTGATTGGAGAAAGAATCGCGACTTAAATGACGATGATGATAACTCCCAAGATGAAAGCTTCTGGATAAACTGAATTTAAATAATACTGATGGTCATGCCTCAAGACCGTATAAAATATCAAGATAGTAAGTGTTCACGATGAACTTCACATAGGTAATAGTATTACATTTAAATGAGACTACCTACTTATTTTGGATTGGACATGTTGGCTTATAATCAGGCTGTTTTCATATTCAGATTCAAAGGAATGATTATATGTTACGACTTAAGCTTTTCCAGTTTGGTATTTATTAAGATTAGTCGAACATTTTAGTTAGTAACAATTGACTGAATGACACCTTTCAACACGTGTAATAAAATCCCAAATCAAATTAAAAATTTTATTGTAAAAGAGCATGGAGAGTCAACTTCACTGAGATTGAATTATAAATTACGTAATAATATGTAAATCTGACTTTATTTATTTTGAACGGTACATATAGTTGCATATGTAATTAATTACAAAAGGATTGAAACATAATTCTTCAAAATTATAGATAGGTAATTCATCCTCATTTTGAAATTAGACTTTAGCTATTTACATTGACCATTGATAGAAGTGCATTATGTACAGTAGTTAGTTAGTATGTATGTAATAGGTTCAGGATCCATGGTTCATTAATATCTGTTAAGCTTTGGTGGAGCACCTGTACTGGGCCCCGGTTGAGGTGACAATATTCTGTCATCTACAAATGAAGAATTAAAAGCGTATTCTCCTTCTTGTCCCTTGGTTCCGGTTTGACCCAACGGCACAGCAGGATTTGCAGCAGCCATCATTCGTCTACAAAATGAAATCAGGTAAACGCAATAAGCAAGATGAAAGTTTCAAGAACTTTGAATGAATCATTTTCTCTTTCCTCACCTATGTACTTCTTCGCCAGTATAGGCAACGAATTTCTGGGCTTCAATTTCCTCCTGGATTTTCTTTTCCAATTTTGCATCTTCCAACTTTTTTCTGGCTCTGTAAGGAAAGATTAAGTTTGGTTTAGCATAAAATTTATTATGCGTACTAGAAAATATAGGGCCGCTTTAGGTTTAAACCTTACTGCACAACTATAACAATTAGGGCAATCAAAGCAATGATGAGAATTAAGTCTACTCCCCCCAGAACACCACTGAGGATGTATATGTTAGTCTGTGTATCCTTCAAATCGCTTTTTATCTGAAAGCAATATCAAAATATGAAAGAATTCATGAAGGTTGATTAGCAGCAAGTAATTTGACTATTATTAACTCATGGCAGTATTCTAAATCTCTCACCTCCGATATCCTGTTAGCCATTTCTGTGAGAAGTTCCTCAGCCATCTTGAAATGCTGCAAGGGTTGGTTGGTAAACTGGATCCTAAAATAACTTCCTAGATAGAATCCTTTATTTTTTTTAAATTACAAGTAACAACAGCAAACGAACTTGTAGTAGAAGGACCGACAGAAAGCATTCGGTTTTCGATTGTCAATATTACTTTTAACTGCAACTATTACTGCACTATAAAACGATAAAAGTGAGTCATTATTATGCTTTTATCAGTGGTTATTGTTGGGCATAGTTGAGCTATAGCTCTAATAATAATAAAGGGTGTGAAAGTATCTACTTTTATAATCGGCATCACATTTACAAGGATTTTACCGTAGGACAAACAATCCAGCACTAGCAGGGTTACCTGCTTCATCGTCATCATCAGTAGACATCATCACCTCGCTTTACGTTAATTGCTCCTTATCTTATCAAGTCTGATACGCGCCGTAAAAATATGTGATTGTGCAATTTTTCCACCTTCTGTAAAGCAAAAATAAATGTGAGCTGTGTGTAGGTAATTAGAGCATGTCCGAAATTTTTTTGCGATAATAATTTACCCAAGTTAAGCAGAGAGTACAATAACAGCAGAACATTATCCTTAAGCTGCGGTTGATTTTGGTGGCATTGTCCGTTTAGATAATGATCTCATTTGATTCGAGCAATGAAATTTTTATGACTAACTTTTTAAAGGATTATGGATTAGTGACGAAGATGATGCTGAATTATGGTAACGTAATCCTGAAAATATGTTTAATATGCATCTTCTGATGATTTCCCTCTAATGAGTAATGCCATGCTGTAATTTGTAATTACGCCATATATTATTAGCTTTATGTAAATTTAATCAGACGAATAATCTTATTCTGGGGTACTATGAGACAATAGTTTTGAAAGAGACTATGGAACAACCTACTACAAACTGTCAGACAAGGTGGAACGAAGGGAGTATGTAGTTGGATTGGGTTGCTAAATTATGACATCCGTGATTTTGGTTAAAAAAATTAAGTTTCACATATAGAAAAACAGCTAACAGGTCCTTTTAAAGCACAGCTGGCACGATTACATCAATCATAATGAAGTGATGATTGGTGATAATGATAAAATAATATCAAATCACATACCGGCACGAAATGAGTGTAATTTTACACAAAAATGTGAGATTGTGTTATTACACTGATAAAATACCGTTTAATGTTGGACGTCACCTGTTGGAGATGACGGTTTATTTTCCTAAAAAATTGCTTTCTTAATGAGCAGAATAATTTCGAAAATTGCTTACAAGAAGAGCATACATAATTTGCATAAATAATACATAATGTCGTTTGTTTATAATCTAAGGTATATCATAAGCTGCATTCATTTATAGCCTGCATCTTGAATCTCAACTACTTATTTTTTAATACTTTGAAATACAAAATTAGTTTAAGCTGCTTTAGATGTATATTTAATAAACAGACATACTCCGAAACTTCAAAAAAGGGTTTATAATCAGTTTTAAGCATTCATCACATAAATTAAACTTGTGCATTCTTCAATTCGAATTTATGACACATTTTGACATTCTGATTTTCACCAATGGCACAGTTCATTACATGTATCTTTCATTCTGGTTAAAACCCGCATTTTGACGGAAGCCAGGCGGTGGGTTTCGTGGCAAGACGCGAACACCACCAGAGCTGTTAATCACTGGAGAGGGTGCATCGGAAAATCCCCTGAAAGGTTAAGAAAATTTAATTATTTTAACATTTTCTTTCCTCATATGGAGTTGGTAGCCAGAAAACTAAAATTGCTATTTGAACTAGAGTTGATTTTTTTCTGCATAATCAAACCTTTGGTCAGCGGAATGGCCGGTATAAGCAGAAAATCCCAATTGCGCAAGTTCCTCCTCAGCGGAAGCTGAGGCTGACGGTGGTTTTGGTGGCTGTTGAATGTACGACTGGGATGGAGGAGAACTTTGATGCTGCTGCTGTTGAAGAGGATAATCAGACTGCCCACGATCATCAAATGACTTTGACTGCTTTTTAGGGTTATTCGCGGCCCCTCGAATTTTACTGGCATATGCATTTGTCTGTTTTCTAATACTGGAATGGAAATATTAATAATAACTAAACAGTAAAAATATTGTCCTTGACTGGTCATATTTATGATAACGATTATGATGGCAGTTCATTGAAACCTCAAAAACTTACCTACTCAGCTGCACTGCAAGACTAATCACCACAATAATCAAAATTAGAGCTACACCTCCGCCTACTCCAGCTATTATGTAAATTTGGGTTTGCAAAGAATCCAATTTCTAGAAAATGGGAAAATGCTAAATTAGTTTATGCGTAATTAATTAATTGCACATATAATCTTTAAAATAATATTAATTTACATCGTCAAATTCTTGAATGTTAGTCGCAACTGCTGCACACATAGGACGGCTTGCAGGGTCGACGCGTAGACAGTCGAAGGACATGATGATGTCCGTTAGTTGCGTTTTGAAACTCAAGAAAAGTCGTTTGCTAGCGATTTCTTAAACTAACTCAATGATGATAAATTTTAGTCAATTCTTAACCACTACCGAGTCAGCGGCGCACTAAAAACTTGGTTGCTCCACTTAAATTAGTATCCCAACAGCATATTCCATTTTTACCTGTGCCAGCCACTATACCCTCAAGGAATTTTTTAAAAATTAAACTGAAAATTATTTTCCAATTTTATAATATAAACTACTGCTGTATTTTATACGTATTGTTTTTAATCTCACAAAATCTCTAGTTTAGCTGCACTGGACATGGACAGTCAATAAAAAATGCAGTGCATGAAATGTGCACGAATTCTTGTTCTGATTCATACACAAGGTATGAAAGTTCTCGTCATTATGAGATAACTAAAACTAATTTTATGGATGATTGATACACGATCTGTATGTGGTGAGGAAAAGGTGCATGTATATGTATATTCTTTGCTGTCCTTATCATCAGGCTTTTGGGCAGATCCACATTTGGAAATTTTTTATGTACCATACCGTCTACAAAACTACCACGGAGCGAGCGTTTTTACAAGCGAAGTAAAGTTTATACTCAATTTTTTATTGTGAAGTAATTCTGTGAATTATTAGTAGAAAGGTTGTTTGCGTTTCATTTACAGAGAAAGAATTGCATTGTACTACCAGGACTTGTTTAAACTAATGATGGTTTTATGTACCTGAGCCTGTCTCACACTGCTGTCATATACTCTTGCAGGTTATCCTATACTGTAGCGTGGAGAAGATAAACGGAGACATGAGACCTCCTAAAATATGCTGTACAGCAGCAATAACATTTTTGTCGCTCTCTTCACTCGCTCACGAAGAGACAAAAGCAGACGAGCTTTGCTTATCTTAGCTCATAAGCTTATCACGTCACTCTCAAAGCTTTATCCATATAACCTACCATATAGTAAAGTAAAGCATAAAACTGTTGCTGAAACTTTGTTCTCGGTGATGGTGACTCAAAAAGATGACGACTTTTGTTAGCTTTTTATAAGGTATGCACTAAAACGTTGACGCACATTAAACTGAAATGAGATTTTATGTAGGAGGTGAGAAAGATGCAAAAATAAAAGTTAAAATTAAAATTCACATTGCATTTATTTCTCATCCTCGCCCATGTCTACATATGATTAGTGCAATAGAACATGAATTTAGTTTTTTTCTATGCTGCATGTCTTGCTATGGATAACCCGAGTATGTATATAATATACTGTGAACTGCAAGAGATGAATTGATATTAAATCGTTTCCTTTTCATTTTCTTGGGTTTTTATCAATATTTTTTATGTCAAGATACGCCCCAAAATTTCCAGATGAAAAACGCCTCCCTCTGATTCCCATGTACGCTGAAGTTGGTGTTAGTTTTCTCTAGATTAGGATGGTGCTATTAATTAATGAGTAATTCAAGCTCATTAAAATAAAATTGAAGGCATTATTAATTTTCAGGTGATAAAACTCTGAAGAATCGAAATATTTTAGTCAGTTAAAATGGTCGCGCTTTCGTTTGTGGGAGGTTTTTGCTGAAATGTGGGGCCAACTTGGAGAATGATAACGAAGTATGTTAGCACTGCCCCGAGAACGGTGAGAATGAAGGGACGGTCAATATTAAAGTATTTGCCTCCAGTAAGAGTAATTTTTTGGGAGTAGATGACACTAAGATTGTACGTCTGAAAAGTGTAATATCCACAAGTTTGGTCAGGAACGTTACATAATTTATGAAACTTTGAAAATGGGGAAGCTAACCAAATATTTCCTGTGAACACTCGAAGTTGGACTGACGGCATGACTTCTAACCACCTCCATCCCCAACGCAGCTTCTTCCCCAACGTAAGCCCCATCAAGGGAAACGGTGAAGAAAAAGTATACATTCTGGCAAAGAGTGATAATTGCTGAAACGATATTATACGCTCTAGTAGTGGAATCAGCTTTCGACCTTTCACAAAGAGAAGCAAAATTACTTGAAAAAGATGTTCAATCTTAATTTTCAAATGTAAGTAAAAAATTAACTGACTTTTGGGTAAATTCCTCCGAGCCCGATTTTGCTAGCATGTACAGCTCAAAGCACATATTTACAAGTTGTATTGCGTAGTAAGTTTGCAAAATAATTGCAAACATTCTGTCTGTTAGCTTTACCAGCTTCAAAAGCAGAGCCATTTCCCTTAACAGTCGCTCACTTTCCAGTTTCTCCAGTAATTCTCGATTTCCCTTTTCTGTTAATACAACAGAAATACTTGGATATTATACAGAACTCGCAACAGCAAGCTTTTCAATTGTAAAATTTGAACTACCAATACCATTTTCGGTTTGCGAATTTTTCAAAAACACATTTAATCTTCCATTCCAGACCCGAAAAAGGCTTCGCAGAAATCTACACTTGAAGGAGAACATAAACAGGAAACTTCTGCTAGCATAAATCGCGTATATGATTAAGGCTATGCCAAAAATTCGAAGTTGAGACGTGTTCACAGTATTCTCGTCCCCAAATATCGCAATTATAGGCAAAAGTGTCAAGCTTCCAAACAGCTCAGCTCCTTCGCGGACAAATTCAATCCTGAAACACAATGGACTAGCAGTTAGGAAATATTGAAACCTTGAAGTTTAGAAGTTAAACCAGCACTTACTTCCAATAGCTGTAGGCGATATATATCAGCACGAGAAAGCCCAAATAACCGATATTTGCCGTAATAACAAATCTCCGGTGTGGTCTTACGTCTTCAATTTGCAACTCATCCGCAGCCACATTCCAATAGTTGAATATCTTTACTAGCTTTTTTCTCCATATTAGAAATGAGAAGCTACTTAAGGTGCTATGAACCAAACAACCCCAAATCAAGAGAAACATTACGAGATTTTCCCTGAAAATGTCTCTTCTAGTTGAAGCCCATTCACAGCAGGGAAGCAGTTTATCCCAGCCAAGGAAAAAGTTTAAAAATCCTAAAGTGCTCATTACCAAAACGTATAAGATAAACAGAGTTGTCAGACCGTAATAAAACCAGAGAAAAGTTTTCAAAGTTGGGCTGTAATTTCTGATCCGTTTTGAATGGTGGCTGAGGTGAAGATGAGAATGAGTAGGACTCTTCTTGTACCTTTTTGTGGAAACACGTACTGTCCTCATTGGAAACGGCCAGCGTCCCACAGCAAGTAAAACTAGTCTCATTGGGAGAAACGCCTTGTTCACAAGTCCAGTATGAAAAACAGTTTCCTCGTCTTCTTGCTCATCATCAGATGAAACAATTTTGTGGTTGTCTTTCTCCGGAAGCTTAAAGTGGTTGTTAGACTTCACGATTATATTTCTCATGGAGTTCATCGCCCAAAGAGTTTTACTATATGACCCAATTCCACTTTGCTTTTCCATTTTGTCCTGATTAGCTTTGCCACTATCGCAACTCTTAACTGCACCCAAGTCACCGGAGGGAAGGGCGCTTTTCTGGGAGTCTAAAGTAAATAAGGGAAACTCAGGGGTGGAGCACCACGAAGTAGCCATCATACCTGTTGACGGCAATTCAACAAAATGTTTGGCATACTAGAGCAAATTGAAGAATGGAGTGACGTGTCCCCCTGTTTTTGGCATTCGAAAAAATATCCACATCCATCATTACTTTCTATCTCTCAACTATCATCCTTCCCAAACTAGCTCAATTAGCTCACCTGTCCGATTCTGATTCACCTACAGGCAGCAGTAAATTACCTTTTTCTAGCCAACACAAGGTGACACGACATGACAGCAAAAACGTTGGGTCTTGCAATTAATGTCAAATGTGACATCCGAGAATAGCCAATAATGTCTATGGTTGATGCAGTTCTTGTTGACACTACTAAAACTACTCCATTATCTCAGAAATCGTGCACACACTGCCAAACTGTCAGTGTGAAAAATAACTTGGAAGGTACATTTATGTCGTGACCAAGAGCTCTGTGTTGATTTAAACACAAAAAATAAGTGCTTTCATATTTAATAGTAAATAATATTTGTACAATAACGATACTGTTCTTACAAGCTACAAACCACTCCCTCTATAGATTTATCATGCGGAGGGATACAAAAAAAATTGAAATAAAAATTCTTTGGAGATTCTTATTTTTTTCTTGCTGCTTTCTGGAAAATAAGAAACTCTAAAGGATTTTTCTTCGAAGCGGCATTACATCAAAAATACAGTTTGCTTAATAAGTCTTTGGCATTCTTTCAGGTGTGTACTTATTTCAAGTACTTGTACATAGTCTATTACAGAACAGAGAGGAAATTCTTTTACTCTCAAATATAAATTCATACGATTACAGCTAGAAATGTTTTTAAAATATTGTTTATGGAACAGAATATTTCGCAGTTTACATTTAAATAAGCTATGCTAACATGATGATGGCGTTTCTCTAGTCTGAGTCAAATGGTTGGTTATGGCTAAGGCTCCTCCTTGTAAAAACCGGACAAAGTTTTCCCCTACTAACGGCCCAAGCGCAAATAGACCTGGCTCACGAACACTCTCGTGCGTGGAGAAGTCAATGGCAATCGGGTTCCTTTTGCAATCAATGGATTTACCAGGTTGGAGTCCGATGTTTCGCTCAAGACCTCCCAAAAATGAGAGGTCAGGGTGGGATCCGATGCAAATAACAATATTAGAGACCTAATGAATAGACAATATTCAAGTAAATTAATAATTAGTAATTATCAATAATATAAAGATATTAAACTAAAATTCCCAAATATTATAGTTTAGGCGAATTTACCTTCATCACACACGAGGAAAGAGGTCCCATCAGTTTTACTCTCTGGTTTTGTCCGATTTCTGCTACAACGTGCTGTTCAAACACTTTGTATCCGGCGTAAAACGCAAAAATGGGTCAATGATAAATCACGACGGATATGTAGACATGTACATAAATATGTGATAGGTTAGGTTTCTGTTTAAGGTCACATTTTCTCATGAAAAGTTCTTACCTGGAATGGAATGAAATCGAGCAGCAATTATGGCATCTGCTGCGCTCAGGCCAGCGCCCACTACAAGAATCGGGTCTGAGTGTTGGTTTAACTGGCCCGAGAGGATTAGCTCCTCTAAATGCTTTAGGGAATGAAGGACAAAGTCTCGATGTTCACCAGGAACGTTAAGAATGTTTGGAGAGTCCGAGGAACCGGTAGCCAGCACCAAATGCTTTGTCAAATAGCAAAATTCCTTTCTTCTCCCCTCGTCCGATGGATCCGTTGTAAAACCTCTCACCTGCCAAAGTGTTTGTTGATTCCTGAAAAAACGCCAAAAATGGGGTATTATGAGATTTGAAAATATACAATTTTTATTCCAAATTAAGAGTCATTTAATGCAAATGATAAGCAACACAGGCTCCAATAATTCTTACCTCCGTCTCAGCATTAACTCATTTTGACAGTTAACTGGAATCTCGCCGATGGTGTGCCTTCTGACTTTCCTATGGGTGTATTTTTCCTCTACCTCTCCTCCAGGAGGGCCATTAATAGCCTCAAGGAGGTCACCAGGTAAGTTATCACAAAGTAGTGGAAGACCAGCGGCCTCAGGTGAGCAAGGAATACGAGTAACTTCAGTGATTTCTGAATTGGAAAGGAAGTACTGATCCAAATCATGAGCGGATACATAGTCACAGTAGTACTGGGCAACTGATGCTACGGATGCTCGAGATTCTCCTCTAGAAAATCTCGCCTCTTGGGCAGCTTCCCACTCGCGGAAATTCATCTGGGGAAGTTCCATCCAGCAGCCAAGACTAATTGTGAGAACATTCCCATCCATCGATTGCCACGCCCCTCCAGGGGGGCCTTTTCCGATGACGACATGATCGATAACTTGACTCGGTCGCTTCTCCCAGTCAAGAAGGGATGGGAGCTCGAGGCCGAGATCCGCATCAGGATGATTCAATGTGTCAAAGAGGAGCGCAACAGGGTTTGTTGAACGTCCTTCCAAACCCTACAACAAGAAAAATAGATAATTTATTTTTATTTTCCCTAAAGCTACATACTCCAGTCAAAGTCTACTAAACCCTCTTCGCTATCTACCAACTTTGATCATGCAGTTGTTGCATGTTATATTTACGTTTGCTTCTCGATTAGATCATCGTATCACCTTTGCATCTTCATACTAAACTAAATTTCATATCCATTTCTGAATTACTCGGAATCATAAAGGTCAAACTGGACTCTGTTGCTCCCCACCAATAAATCTTTCCAAATCTCAGATAAACCAAATAGACATTTCCATTATATAAAAGCTAACTGTTTTTGTAAATGACTATCTTCCTACTCCCATAATTTTTGCATTTTCCTAATCTAGCATCATTTCATACTACATTTGACTTCTCAATCCTGCGTATAATATAAGTACTGTTGAGCACAGAAATCGTCTTTTCTCTCTTATCAACTCACGATAACCTTTTCCCTGTTCCGCTGACATCTGCTCTTTTAATTCTATTTCATTCTACAACCTACCTAACTTTCAATGGCTGGTAAAATAAGTATCGTAAGTACACTCAATTCATATAACGCTGACGCAACACACAACCTCCAGCACATCTTTTCATTAAAACGGTCATAAATATTCATTTGTATTGAGTCAATCGACTTTACTAAAAAAATCGATGCCGTGCCGTCGTGAAGCAGTTAAAAAAGCTGACATGACAGTTGCGACTTTGCGACTGACAACGTGTGTTGCGGTTACCTTTTATCGGCGAAAAGGAGGAGAAAAGACAAACAGGACTTGATTGATTTGACTACCGACAAGAGACAAGGCGAAAAAAAGCAGTATCGGAGAGTGAAGTACGGAGAGTAGCTCTCGTGCTGACATGCCATCCACAGCAGCCAAGTGAATTTGACATGAGAAGACAGCACTATGACATATTCCAATCATCATTCAAGAAAAATGAACTTCTTCCAAGTTCTGGTAACACGTAAAAAAGCATATCGCCCCTTTTATTTTTAAGGAGGGTAAATGCCAGAGCTGTTAATAATTATTCCGCCTTGCTTACATGTAGCAAAGGAGTATTTTGCGTACACTTGAAAATAGACTGTGTCACATAGTTTATGATGACCCTTTCTTGTCAGCGGTTCCACTTACATACTGCACGCACATCATCACATGCGAATTCTGTTGCCAGTGAAAATGTAATGCCTTGAGAGGGCATTCGTGTTAAATGCTCTGTTTCGATTATAAAGTAACTGTAGCCCTCGTACGTGCTGCAACATTAATGACTTCTTTATAGCAGAATTTATTAATGGGCTAGTCTGGTTGATTACAAAGTGTACTAGGTAACTGCTCCATACGAGCATGGATAGAAATAGGCCATTGTATGGGCTGCGGTTGGAACTAAATGGTAAAGTTTCAATGTCACCTTGATTTCCTCTCACACTCCCTCCGTCTTCTCTCTCTTGGTGGAAATAAATCATTTATGGAGCGATATTGCATGCCATGCCCCATCACTTCGAGTGAGTGAGTGATGATGCGCAGCTAAACTAACAAAAGTTGACTGTAGGTGGCTGACTTTTTTCTGCTACAATAGCAGTTATTTTTGGGTTTGGCGTGCTTATTCATCCTCTAATCAAGTTTACCCTTGACCTATGGGATCTAACTTTTTTTTTGCCGAAGTTGTGTATGGTATCGCCTATCTCATTATTATGTTAATATATATTTTGAGGGCTAGCTCTTCATTAAAAAATTATGGGTTTGAAGCATAATAAAATTGCTACAAATATTTTCTGCTTTTACCTGAGCCAGAAATCGTAAATCTTGTTGGACAATACTGGAAGATTGCTTGCTCTTTTTGGGATCAGCATCTCCATTATCATCAAGCTTTGCGGAAGAATTAGTGGCCGCCAACAGTCTGTAATGGAGCATTTCGTTGACGCTCTCTCCACATCCGTTGTAGTAAGGCCAGTTACCGGCGAGAAAGTAGGAGAGAGCTATTCCGCTAGGACCATTCCCAATAACGACAGCTTCTTTGTATACGCTTGGCATGAGCTTTCTCTGTTGTTGCTGGCCACATCGGTTGCACATGGAGTTGGAATTGACTGAATTGGATGAGACTGGAACTGCTGCCACTTTCACCGGCGAGGAAGGCGTTGTCTTCAACTCCAACTTGACAATGTCGTTTTCCTCGTTACTTCTAATCATATCCATAACTCCACAATCTTCATCCTCGGTAGCCCCCTTTCTTGTCATGATTCTGTCTTCGTTATTATTTTCGATGTCCATCATTAGCAAACCCCCATTACTGTCAGAATTACCGTCTAGGGAAACATCCATTCCTTCTCCAGGAGTAATCATAGTCTCCCCGTCCGAGTCGGACCCATCTGTGGGCATAGGGGAAGCTGGGAAGAGATGTGGAATGACAACCATTTTTTCACATGGAATTATTCTATTTCTGTCTCTGCAACTTTCACTCTCTTCGGGAGAGACTGGAATGAGTAGATTCAGAACTTTTAAAACAGGATTGTCACACTCGGTTCACTGTGTACTCCTCCTTCGCTTAGCGTCAACCTTCTGGAACAAGAGGTAGAAGTGATGAAACGACTTGAACAAAGTTCTCTTCTGTAGGCTGTTCCTTCTGTCCTGACTGTCCACCAACTGCAACTGTAGAGTGGTAGCAAGCGAGACTAGCAAGTGGAAAAGAGCAGCCAATAGACCTTGGTAAATAAATAAAAAATGAACATGAAATGAGCGTCGTCGATTTTTCAAGCTGTGGCTTAGTCGTCACTGTTATCAAATATCAGAACCTACCACGTATGTATATACCAGTTATGAATTTTTTTGTGATTAGTGTATTAATGGGCCTCTACTTATATCCGTTCACTGGCTCTTTCCATTCATTTCACACACTACATGCTTTTTTATACTCACGTATCTACTTGTAGCCATCTTGTAGTATTCCAAGACTCCATCATTCATAATTGATTCCAACCTTTTGAGTACCTTTTATTACTTGTGATATATATTTACACTATAATTTACTAACTACTCATACTACTCAGGTATGACAATAAACGTTTTGCGGCAAGTATGTGGCTGATAAGCCACATACATTCGCCGCGTGCATTTTACTACTAATTTTCCCAACGTCATTATTATTCTCATGTAAACTTTATAACAAAAGAAGTCAATGTTTTCCTTTTTTGTGTATTCTCCATTGTTTGCATTTGTTTGATGCATTGTACAGGAAGGATTATTTTATTCCGAATTTATTGAAGTGCTTTGGAAACTGTCAAAAGTTTCATTACATTTATAATAGCTGTGTGGGATGCCCGAGTGTAGTACACGCTCTCTAATAAAACTGACAAACTAGTCATTTCAAGTAGCTTTTATGGGATTTCACAGCAAAAATTCCATTCCCCATCATTCACTCTATTCTTTTGATGTTTGAGAGCGTTAGTGTATTTGGAAGATGTGGTCTGGAATTGCCGCAAAAAGGCCTATTAATACATTCTGCACCTGATTTCACGGCATTTCACGGCATCCGTTGACATTCTTTTCAGCTACATGGAATAAACATTAATCTGACCGAAAACTGCAAGAGACTATTCACGTACAATAGAGTGCATAGGCGAAATAGGGCACTCTACCTAGGTACAAGTGCCACTTCGGCCACAAGCCACCTCCTCTTTATCGATTCTCTTCGAGGGAAAAGTGCCCATGCAATGGATTTTTTAAGTTAGCGACTCTAGTATCTACTGGATATTTTTGTTCCTGTCTGTCTGCTTTATTACTAGATACATTCATATGTACATAAAAAAGTGAAGTTAAACACATTTTTCATAGTGTGCACACCTAAAGAACCTGTGTAGAGTATGCTAGAAATTTCCTGTGTGCAATTATGCCTAACTATCGATGTTTGCTTATGTCCGCGCTTTCTTAAAGCGTTCACGCTTATTTATTGATGACTCCAGTTAATATTTATGAATAATAATTGAACAGCTAAAAGCAAATGAAAACAGAAAAGTTCTTTCATGACACTGCTGAGCAATCAGAGATAAAGTGCTGTGTAAACTAGTTATGTATTGTATTAGACTTTCACCTGCTTAAAGTACATAGGTATCTGCATTTTTGCAACAATATAATATTTTGCAAATGCAGCCGCTCTATAAAGTTTAATAGCAGGTTGGATTGCGCGTTTGATGGAAAATGTCATGTGATATGATATATAATTATCTGGCATGTGACGGTGACGATGAAAGCCTAGAGAGAGTAGAGAGCTACTGAGCCAGGTGGAAAATTTACGTAGGACAACGGTTGAGTGGACTAGCCAACTTTTTCCATTCATATGTAATATTGAATGAAGGTAAATGACAAAATGATTTGACATGATAAACGAAAATAAACGCAGACAGCAAACAGCGCCATGATAAGAGATTGAAGCTGATGTAAAGGCTTATAAATCTGGCGTATGGTTTTTGCTGTGATAACAAGAAACCATTAATAATAGGAGGAAGAGTGCCCTTGCACTGTCATGCGAATTTGAAATTTGCAGTGAATGACATGCAAGTTAAATGTGTAACAAGGAAAGCCGTCATTACAAAGAAAAGTAAACACAGGAAGTTGACAGGGAAGAGATGGGACATGACAAGAGCCCAAGCCCACAAGTATGTAGCATGACACGATTTCAATTTGCGTCGCTCCCGTTGCCAATTAAACCAAAGAAAGTCCGTATCTCTCGTACGAGATGAGAATGAGATGATACGGCAAGTACACTACGGGCAAAGTTTGCGAATTATCTGTGTAACGATAAGTTATGTATAATTCTTTTTTTCCAAGTAGGTACCTTTTTCCTATCCAAATTAAAGGATTGCGAAATCACATACTGATAGGATCTGAAGGTCACATCCTTTCTGACATAGGTTATTGCGGGCTTGCAAATTGCATGCACCTTCAAAGTGCTTTTAACAAAATTTGGCACCACTGACGCACGCTATAAATGATAAAAGTTTACTATGATGTTTACCAAATAACACACTAAAAGGAGATTTGGTTGATAATAGTAATGAGATAAGGAAATATTTGGATAGAATTATACTTATGAAATTAGTAGCAGGTGCTTCTTAGGAACACGTAACCCTGTATAGGGTATATGCAAGTATTTTTTTTACTTAAATGCATTTCTATTTTAGTACGAATAGTTGACTAACTGCGACAGATTTCCAAATAGTAGAGTACTAACCTTTTTCTAAAAAGTGATTATGTATAGTAATAATCTTATCACAACTTTTTTTTCAACCTAACTCCTTTCAAGATGATCTATGGCTTAACAAGAAATTATAACTTCATAAACAAATTTTTAGCACCTTATCTACCTGTCACTTGACGAGAACGGGTTAGAGGTTATTAAGTCACTAACCTTTTTATACTATGTAGTATCCTTTTCCGAATGTCGAACCTGTATTGATTATCATCGATCAGTGTTAAGAAGCTACTTCGGTATATACCAAATTAAAGCTGCCACTTAAAACCCGAACTTCAGTCACTCACTTTACTCGCCGGTTGGTTTGCACTCTGTCATTTTACCGCATAACAGAATGTGCATTTTCTCCAATATCGTTATCGCAGAAACTCACAGCCCAACTTGAGGCAATAATGTACGTCTATATAGTGCCAAGTACAATATGCTTTTTTAGCGGAAAGGTTCCAGACGAATATCTACTCCATTCACCAGTCACCTCTTTACTAAAGTTCAAAATCCCAGCGGTGCATGGATTTTATTCTTTAAAAAAATCCACCTGCTACGTGAATGTAGTTAGTGTGGGCTTTGTCTAAACTTCTTTCTTCTCCTTTCCTTTCCACTCTATATCTTCTTGTAGGTTAACCAAACACCGTTCTACTTTCAAGACATTATTACTCTGCTGCCACACAGGAGAGTACTGGCGTGACTTGGGAGATTATTTTGGCCAGGCTTAATTTCCAAAAGCAAAGAAATGAGTGTGCTGATAAAGAAACGAGAAGCAGGCATAGGAAAACTTTGGCGTATACTACTACATGGATGAAAATGGTTATTATTGGGATTGGGTTGACATAAAATGAATTATGTCTTTGTTGGGTTTCTCTTCCTTCCTTTAACCCTCTGCCGTTCATATTTCTAAAGAAAAAGTCCCAGGTAAAGGGGAGACCTCGATCTCAAAAGAAAAGAACGGTCAGGGTATGTAAGGAGGTGTTAGGTTGGTTTTTTTTCTCTCGAAGCTAGTATTATTCACAAGAAAGGAATTATACAATGGATTGGAAATGGAAACTTTTACGACATAGTAAGATCAAAGATCAAGTTACCACTCACTCCTTCAAAAGTGGGTTATAAATAATACATCTAATGTTGTGAAAACATGTTACGTAGCTTACTTCTGACTTTCAGCTACTATTCCAGTCACAGTTAGCTTCAACTTTTAATGGCCTAACCCGTTCAAAAAATGCTGACGCATGTGCCAAGTTATGCCATTTGCATTTGAGGCTACACAAACATAATTGCCTGACTAGCTTTTAGTTTATTAATTAAAATTCTTTCTTTCTGTACTTAATTACCGGATATGAGCATTGAGCATTACAAGAAAAGGCAGTACGCATACTTTAATTTAGTCTTATAGCAGTCCAGGAGGATAGGGTACAACAGGATATGTTGGGGCACTTTGAGACCTTGAAATCCAAAGGGTATTGCACTGGATTAGTAACTTGGACCTTGCCCTTTCTAACTTCCTGTTTTTACAAGCCCGAAAACCCAAAATCAACCCATAAAATATTCCAGAAGTTAAGGGTAAAAAGGAGTAAACCAAGGATAGATTAGTACATAAAATGTATATACCGTATATGCTCTTTTAATCCCCCTCTCTCTATTAATCCCCCTATCCAAATTATCCCCCAGTCTAGAAAAAAATA
>JAHZND010004849.1:0-10489 GCA_027744115.1 Acrocyrtus sp. NNG-2020 | reverse complement strand
AACGTCTCATAGTACCCCATTATTGGCTAGTCCGGCTGTCGTTTGCGGAATGGACGTATAAATATTGTAGTAATTAAGGTCTGCTATGGATTCACTTGCCAGAGCCGGAACTTCAAGGTCAGGGTGTGGAGTTCCTCTAGCCTCTAGTAAAACGGAGTGTCTTCCACTTTCAGCAAGTCGACCTGCTACTACGCACCCTCCAGTTCCGGCTCCAACTTTCACAAAGTTAATTCCGAGTAATAAAGATATGCTTAATCTTTTTTATTCGTTACAATAAAGTAGCTACCAACAATGAAGTCAAATTCGCCTCCATTCCAAAGATTCGGCCCGTATGAAAATCCGTTGATTTTACTTACGTGTAAAAGTAATTTTACGTAAAATGCACTAAAAATTAAGTTCCATGGGGATACCATGCTAATGTTTTGCTAATTTTTTGCTGAAGACATTCACATCAGAACTCTCTTTAAATTTTTGCTTGAATGAAAGATGAATTTTAGTCAAATAATTCCATTTGAAATGAGCATATTGTTTAGTGTTTTGCAATACTTCTCTTCACTGCACACAGAACTCGCCTTTTTATCAATTATCGCATCGCCGGCTATCAATTAAACAAACTGTGAAGGCCATCCATCCAACCAAAATATACGTTAATAAATTACTTATTTTTATTACACATCGTACTAAATATTTAAGGAATAGGTATGCACACTCTTTTTCACAGGCGGAGTAACCCTTTGCTTCCAAAAAACTTTGTAGTGATTTATTAAAAAAAGCACTGACAGTGCTTGTGGCAAGGCGAGATAGTTTTATGACAACTCCTCCAAAATCATCTCGGCGCCTTTTTCCGCAATGGCGTAAACTGCAGCTTGAGGATTTGCGTTGATAACGCGGGGCATGATTGACGCATCAACCACTCTCAATCCGTTTACTCCAATTACTCTTTAATTTTTTTAAAATGAACTGCAGATTCAGATAAACATATTTTTAATAAAGCAACTTGAAAATAAATGGAAAATTCACTTCAGCTTGGTACTGACAACGGCATCAACCCCATTTCCCATTCTGCAAGTGCTACCATCATGAAATGCAGTATTTCCGAACTACCTCGCATAGCACTCCCAATAAGCATCGGAACGGAAAGGGAAGTGACTGCAGGAACTCAGCGGAGTTCTACTAATTCGGCACCCAACACCTTGAAATGCTCTCGTTGCCTCACAAACCTTTACTGTAATTTTTATTCCTTATAAAGTAAATATTTTTTATTATCAGTGAAGATCTCATTTAATATTTAACTGATAGTACCTTCACCCAAAGGTCTTAAATTGCCTGGGTGCGATAAGAAATTGAAGTCATTCAGAGAAAGGCCATCGACATCCTTTGGATTCAGTGTAATACTCCCTCGGCTTTTTGGGCGAGTTATCATTGTAAACCACGACACGTCCACTTCACCATCTTCCAATTCATTCGCGTCAATAACTTCGGCTCCGAGAGTTGCAGTAAAGTTTGAGATGACATTGGCAAAAAATATGTGAACGTTAGGCCATCTTCTTTCAGTGTGATCTGGAAATTCCAGATATGCTTGGCCCTATTTTATAGGTATAGATATTTATACATAGTAGATGTACATAGTTTGATAGATGCGCGTACGTGGAAAGTAAACAGTAAAGGAAAAAGGATTTATATGAAAGTGAATGTGCATTGGTAAAGGGGTCTGAAAGTCCGGAATTTTATTGACCTACAGCCCAATACTCTGCAAAATAATAACCTTCCTTTAATTTATTGAGAACAATTAACTTTCAATTTTGGAACAGTTAATTTAATGAATATATATCTATATGGACCTCTTATACAAACTCAAAAACAAAGAATTTCAGTTTCGAAGAAAGTGCAATACAAAATATTCTTACACTACATGTTGAATCTACTTAGCATCGGTCCCCTTATAAAAGGTCACCCTCTGCTTGTTGGCTTCTTTAATTTTTCTTTGGCTTCTAACTTTTCCTCCCGGGTTGCCTAAAGAAAATGCAAAACGCTGTTACTTTTTAGCTAACATTTTGTTTATTAATATTATTAGAGTATCAATAATTTCACTTACAGGCATTGGAACCGCTGCTGTGATTGTGAACAAAAAAAACACAACAGCAAAAAAACCCAAGGAAAAATTCATTTTGATTTCCTAATTGTAAGTAACAACAGTACATGTAAATTAAAAATCCTCTTTTTTGATGGAATACACAAGATAAAAATTTGAAGGGTGAGCTGCCTTTTAAAATAAGACTGCTTTTATTAGATTTTTTAACGTGGGATTTTATTGCCACCATTTCATTTATGTCGCTTTTATTTAAGAAGTTATACGCACATCCTCTAGACAACAAAAGGTTTGAGCAATAACAAAGATTTGAAAATGGTTTAACTACTGACTGCCGTCAATACGGTAATGCATGTAAAAATTAACACGTGCTAATTTTATGCAATTATAACCAATAAACAATACAATCTTACTTTACAATTTTGGATTAGCAAAAATTATCCTAAAATTTTAAATTTTTAAACCTAGAAACGTATTGTTGGCAAATACATATCTTGTAATTACTACTGTTTGAAGCTCCCGTGTTGCTTATGAGGACGTGTGGTTATCCAACAAAAAAAGAAAGAACGATGTTGCAACACCTAGAAACTGGCATAATTAGAAGTTAAAAATTATGAGACAGATCATTTGGCTAACAAAACTTATTGAACGTATCCAAAACACTAACCCGTAACACAAAAGAGCCGTTGATGAGAAACTCGTCTTGACCAATGGCAATGGGATTTCTCTCTAGTTTCTGCAACGTTTCCCTTACCAATGCTTTTTCGGAATCTGTTTGAAGTACACCCTTTTTGAGCACTTGTTTTGACAGCCATTTTTCCAAGCGTTTGTTCTAAAAAACAAAAACAGTTTTGCACACTTGTTTGACAAAATTATTATTTACAGATGCTATTTCACTCACAAGATTGAAGACAGCTACCGAGCAGTAGTACGTATATGAGATCTTGGCAATGGTCACTATTGCTATAATAACAGTTAGCAATGTTTCCGTGTTCTCTAGCAGCTGTAGCGTAAAGTAGCAAATATACACAAGGTTATGGACATGGACAAGGCAAAAGACTTTACCAAATCTTCCATGAATTCCTTCCGCTAAGTTTTGTACCAGTATCCAGTTTGCGCGATAGTGATTAACAAGATCGTTATCTTGGTTTGACGTTGCGACAAATTTTTTTTGAAGAAACTGATTGTACTCTCTGTAAAGGCTCATTGCTGCTAAAAGCATCACCTCTAGCATTGCAGTTTTAACGATAAAACCACAGAATAGCATCAGGATGGAATAACTAAACAGCCCCAGGATACCAGAAGATAGCTCCTCGCCAAAATAGTGTTTTTCAAATAGAATGTCTGTTTCATTAGGAAGGTTGTTCGTAGACCAAATAGAAAAGAAGTGGCTAGCCCTGTATGCATGCAGACCAATCACCCGTCTGATGCTCCATTTTGTTAATTCAATGTTTCCAATCAGAGATAAACAACCGCAACTTACTATACCGAAAGCCCCCAATGCATTCACATAAGGATTGCGCGCAGTCTCCTGCTAAAACATACAACAGGAACAGTTATCAAGCTTCTGAATAATTGCGGTAAAGCTTTTGAATTCACTGCACATAAAATTAAAGCATCCATTATTAAAATGTCTATATTACTGTCAAGTTTTTAAAATCCGGGTTGCACTTCTGTTGCCTCTTACTTTCTTCACTTGGCTGAGTTAAAGCATAAAGAAAGACAAGCCGTGTAAAAAGCTGCACAAGACATTGGCCAAGGGTGACGTATTTGGATAGCTCTTGGTTAAATTTAACTTCGATGGCAAAATATTTAATTTCTTCAATTCTTTCAAGAACAGAGAGGCCCGCTATAATCAGGAATAGCAACTGTAAAAAGAGAAACGCCGTAATAACGTAATTAAAAATACCGGTTTTTACTGCTATGAAGCAAATGCAGTGCTTTACTACCTTGTGCGCAGTGAGACATAACGATGTTGACCCTTGCCCACGGTTTCGAGGATTCACTCCAATATAGTAAAGAAAGTTCAGATATTGTTGTACGTACAGAGGATCGGTATGTGCGCTGTCGTTATCCAAATATTCAGCATCCCATATTACTACTGAAGTCGAATTTTGGCATGTTTTCCACGCCTGACTAAAGTCTTCCAAATGACATTCTGTTGTTGCATCTACGAAGGTTGAAGAACCAGTCTGTGAAAAGCTTTCGGTGGTTTGCTTTAGTGATCTAACCATGATGTATTTAGGAGATAGAACCTGACGTTTTGACAGATTAGCTGCAAAATTGTTTCGCTTTTGCGAATGCATTGTATTGGTTTCTGCTCTTCAAAATATGTTGTGAAACATCAAAAGTTTTCAATGGGTTTAGAAAAACGACAAAACCTGAGACACCACTACCCCAAGTTGAATGAGAACGAAAAAACCCCCAGGTAAACTCATTTTGCAACGTTTCGTTTAGATGTGAGTAACAATATACCAAACTAGAAAAACAGAAATATTGTGTTTACTTTACTTAACTAGCTTTTTATACCACTGAACAAAACATCCAACACGTAGGGCGAAATACATTCCAATTTAGGCTGAATTTCCTTAGCTCAAGTCAAACTAACCCACGTATCCAATCAAGCCCACGTTCATACCAGTCTTAGGAAATCTGCCACCGCTCATCTGCCACCCGGATATTTGCCACCCCTCATCTGCCACCCTAACAATCTGCCACCTTGCTCATCTGCCACCTTGCTCATCTGCCACCCTTACAATTTGCCACCTTAGAAATCTGCCACCTTACTCATTTGGCGCCCAAACATTCTGCCACCCGCCTCATATCCGGGTGGCAGAATAAGCGGTGGCAGATTTCCAATTCGCGTTCATACTAACCCCAAAAGTCTTGTCTTGCAATATTATATGGCACCAATAGCATAAATAGTTTTTTAAAGAGCCAAGCAAGCTATTGAAATTTAAATGACGGCATGACGGTTTGCCGCACTAAACGATTTGTCGTTAATTTAAAAAAATACAAATTCCAAAACGCTTCTCTATTGATCTGAAAGCAAATCTTAAAAATATATTACACAATACCAACGTTTCAGGTATAAATTGCGTAGTTAAGTTTCTTCTAAATCTAAAATTCGTATCGCAAATCTTGATTGAGTTTTTTACTAATCCTAATGTCCAATCATAAGCCAATTCAAGCTGGGATTTTCCTAACTCAAGCCCATCAAAAGTCAACTTGACATGACTTCAATTTGCTCGGACTGACTTGCAATTTTATGAAACTTGCCGGTTTGTTATGCGTTCTACCTACCTCATCCTGACATACTCACATAAGTATGTAAACCTTATACTACCAACACGCACATGGTTAGTACATTTTGGGCAAATTAAATAATTGTAGGAACGCTGGAATTGATATTACTGCAACAAAAGCTGCACGAAACATTGGCCAAGGTGACGAATTTAACGCGAGCTACGTGTTTACGTAGCTCGCGATTAAATCTAACTTCGATGGCAAAATATTTAATTTCTTCAACTCTTTAGTGAACAGACAGGAGAGCTATGGAGAATACCCTGATGTTTCCATTTCCTAGATTATGTATTTTCAAATTTCCCAAGACGCTTCTCCGGTGTATACAGAATACTTGCTTCCCGTTAAGATAATATCAAAAGCAAATATCCGCATTGAAAATTGTGTACTAGTTTATTTTTATGAGAAATATACCAAGAACTTAATATTGTACATAATACTGAATTTTGACATTATCTGGGCAAGTCTATATATTAATCAAAATTTACGTCTGCTTTTCAGATTTACTTTAGGTCATCAGATATAATAGTTTATTAAAATATATTTGAGAACCATGGGTAGTTGGACAAATGACCAAAATCTTTTTGCATTTTATTACAAAAGTGACTCCAAACTTGGATATTATATTGATATCAATAATTATCTATTGATATTAATATAAATTCCCAGGTTAGAATCACTTTTGTTATAAAAATGCTAATTAAAAAAATCATTTAATTTCTCTGTTTAAACTAACAGTAAAACTTTTCAGCTCCTTGGGACAAAACAGCTAGCAATTTTTAGTGTTTAGTAGCGCATAATAGTAGTTTCTATCTAAGAAATCAGCTGCCATTATCAAGTAGTTTCGGCAGAAAATTTATTTTTAATTAGCTTACCTATGCATTATACGCAATTTGTGAGGATATCTGTCTAGCTGGTATGGTAGTTTGGGCTTACCAAGGGTCGTTTCATAGGTTATCAATGACGTAGATCACGATAGCGATAGCATTTGCTCCTGCAATGGTATAACGCAGCTCCCTGCTGGCAGTAAGCCACTCTGTCACCGCCGGAGCGTATTTCGGTCTGCTCACCGTAATTGTTCCATTGTAACCTCGTTGGTCTTAGCAAAAAGTAAATCCACAGACACAGGACGAGCTCTTTCCAGACGAAATTACTAGACAAATCTCATTCATTGTAAAACTCTCAAAACGAAATAGTAGACATAGATAGGTAATTAATTTTATTGTATTTATATTGTAGTCAACGAGTCAAATTTATTTATTTTTCAGTAAGCACAATTCCATCGAGGTCGAAGTCAACGAGACAACTCCCACGTTTCCAAAATCATCTCTGCAGCTTTTTCTGCAATGGCGTAAACTGCAGCCTGCGGATTTGTATTTACAATGCGAGGCATAATTGATGCGTCCGCAACTCTCAATCCGTTAATTCCAATTACTCTGAAGTTCAAAATACTTTAAATTACAATTTTTTAGACTTTCAGCTGTAGATCAGAATGGAATATTTAGAAAGGTATTCCCGAACCTGAGCTTTGTGTCGACAATCGGCATCAGATCCAATTCCCATTCTGCAGGTGCCTGCAGCGTGAAGTCCACTACTTCCAAACCACCTTGCATAGCACTCCCAGTAGAGATCAGAACGGAACCGGAAATGACTGCAAGAGCTTATCGGCTCGCTAGGTATATGGCATCCAATAGTTCGAAATGCTTCGGTTTCTTCGCAAACTCGAACAATTACTTTTATTCCTGTCGAAACGAATTCAAATGAAATGTTTTCCTCCAAATAGAAATTCAAAGCTTTCATTAGTTACCTTCCACCAGTGCCCTAATGTCCTCGGGGTGACTTAAAAGATTGAAGTCAATTAAAGGTGAACCATCAACATCCCTTGGATTTATGGTGACAGTTCCTCTACTTTTTGGTCGGGTAACGCCCGTAAACCACGGCACAGTTACCTCGCCATCCTTCAAAGACTTTGTGTCAACCACTTCCCCGCCCAGGGTCGAAGTTATGTTCGAGATAACATCTAGCACCATCATTAACTGGACATTTGGCCATCCACTGGGTGCATCGCCTTCAGGAAGGCTGAGGAATGCCTGACCAGGATTCGCCGCAAAGGAGGAGTACGGTCCTGATGCATTCATTAAAAAAGAGGGTACGTTATGTCGGACATACGAAGCCAATTAACTTATTTTTTTGATGACCATCGTACCGTCACCGGTTTCCAGGTATTCCAGGAATGTCTCCTCATTCAGGTCTACCGCCCGGTTGAGGGTGTAAGAACTATTCCCTAGTATAATGGCTTGTAAAATAATCGCATGATCTTGGAAGTTATCTCCAACTGGAAGCTCCTTAATTACTGGGATCTAGTTTCAACAAATAAAATTAGTTTGAAAAAATAATTTGAATAAGTTTTGTTGTATTTTGAGTACCACCTGAGCATCCTCTAGAAGAGATCTCGGCCCAATTCCTGACTTTTGAAGGAGGACAGCGGATTCCAATTACACCTCCAGCCAGAATAATTTCCTTCCTCGCTCTCGCAAATATTATGCTACTCCTTCCATCTTCCTCACTCCTATTAATCCTAACCCCGACGGCTCTTTCACTTTCAAAAATGAGTCGGCTTACTTCAGAATTAATCATAATTTGCAAGTTACTCTTAGACTGGGAAATGGAAGGAGTGCGCGTCAGTTGGGAGCTGTTTCTCAGTAATGGCCGAATGTAACCTGAGTAGGAACTAACTCGCCTTCCGAAGCCCATGCTGTACTCCATCGGAGTGAAACCTGAAAAATGAGATGATATTTTGCAAAGATTTTTTTTGCGAGTTGTTGTTAAATCGTAAATAATTGTAGACAAACTTTGTATTTGCGGTCCATTCGGTTCCGCAATATTGTAGCCCAGCTCCAGTCCAGCAGCTAGCCACTCTGTCACCGCAGGAGCGTATTTTGGTCTGCTCACCGTAATTGGCCCATTGTAACCTCGTTGGTCTTAGCAAAAAAATATTTTGAGTGGACCTCGGTTTAATATTGTATTCATGACAAATGAAGGTTGATATACCTGAGGGATAGTCTCCAGTGTAGTTTTCAACTTTCCTGAAATATTTAAGCATGTTCGAGTAGCTCCAGCTCTGGTCTCCTGTCAATTCCGCACAATTATTGAAGTCTTGGGGACTTCCCCTATTAAACATCAAGCCATTCACAGAAGTCGATCCTCCGAGTATTCTGCCGTGCATGTAGGTAATAGTCTAAGTTTATAAGTAAATTAAACTGCTTCAAACTGCAACTTGCAAAATTTTGCCAGAAATCTTAGACCTTTAAACATGCAATGATTAACGTCTCACAGTACCCCATTATTGACTAGTCCCGCTGTCCTTTGCGGAGTGGACGTATAAATATTGTAATAATTAGGGTCGGCTATGTATTCACTTGCCAGCGCTGGAACTTCAAGATCAGGGTGTGGGATTCCTCCAGCCTCGATGAGTAGTACGGAATGTCTCCCACTTTCAGCAAGCCGACCTGCCAATACGCATCCTCCAGTTCCAGCTCCGACTTCACAAATTCAAATTATTTAAAGTAATATAAAATATGTTTAATCTTTTTATTTGTTACAGCGAAATAGTTACCAACAATGAAGTCAACGTCGCCTCCATTCCAGTATTTCGGGCCATATGAAAATCCGTTGACTTTACTCACGTGTAAAAGAAATTTTACGTAAAATGCACTAAAAATTAAATTCGATGGGGATGCCATGCTAATTTTTTGCTAATTTTTTGCTAATTTTTTGCTAATTTTTTGCTCAAGCCACTCACATAATAAATAGCACCCTTTAAATTGTTGCCTGAATGAAAAATGAATTTCAGTAAATAATTTCATTTCAAATGAGCATGTTTTTATCGCACAGAACTCGCCTTTTTTTTATCGAGTATAGCATCGCCGGCTATCAATTAAGCAAACTATGAAGGCCATCCAACCAACCAAAGTATAAATTAATAAATTACTTATTTTTTATTACGCATCGTACTAAATATTTAAGAAATAGGCATGTACATTCCTTTTCACAGGTGGAGTAACCCTTTGCTTGCTTGCCACAAAAAATATTTGTAGTCTGATAGTGATTTACTAAATATAGCACTGCCAGTGCTTGTGGCTAGGCGAGATAGTTTTACGGCCACTCCTCAAAAATCATCTCGGCGCCTTTTTCCGCAATGGCGTAAACTGCAGCTCACTCTTTAATTTTTCAAAAAAATGAACATTGGATAAATATATTTTTATTATAGAAACTTCCCACACCCACACTTCCAAATACCAATGTCGGACCTGGAGTGGAGAAGGTCGAGTCGCGTAACAAGGCGGGCGTTGGCAAAGACGCGCTGGGTCTTATGCGATCCCTAAAACGTTGCTGGAAAGAGGCGGGAACCACCGCGTTGAAGGTGAGTTATAATAAAATCGAAAGTATTTGTATTTAGGACAGTCTCAGCTATTTTCTTTATTTATGTTGGAAAAGCTAACGCTGTTTGGTAGGTACGTGTACTTGAAAGATGAGCGTGAAATAATACAGAAATGATTCACATCAAATTAATAAAGCATTGGCAAACGAACGTCCAAGAATCCTAAAATATTAATAAGGTTTTAAAACTATCACGTCAAATTTGAGAAAACATTAAAAATTATTCAGCAAACCAATATTCTGCTAAATAATAGTTTCCTTCTAATTTATTAGAGACTATTTTCATTTTTGAATGATTAATCAATAGACTAATTTACAAACGCAACATTTATACAAAATGAAGAAGAAGCGGACTTAAAGATTGGAGTCTGCCATCAATGCATCCTGACTCCACACTTTAAATTATGTAGATAAACATTACAAATGAATGTCACCCTCCGGCTGCCAGCTTTTTTAAATGTGCTTTGCCTTGTTCCTTTTCTTCCTTGGTCGCCTAAGGGAAACAAAAAATGGTATTACTATATAAAAACCATTTTCTGTGTTAATATAAATAGGTTATCAAAATTTTCACTTACAGGCATTGCAACAGTTATTGCTATTACTAGAAAAACTGTCACAAGAGTTAACCAACCCCAGCAATTCATCTTTACTTTATAA